>CM023489.1:58392163-58544663 GCA_013339685.2 Hyalomma asiaticum | reverse complement strand
TTTCAGATATTCGATGTGGGAATGAAAATTAAGTGTTGTATCAAACACAACGCCAAGGAGCTTAACTGATGATTTGTGTTTTAGAAAGGCACCGTCTAACCTAACGGAGGGACGGCGCCTTGATGTGCCTTTGTGTCCGTTGTTGAAGAACGTATAGTGAGATTTGTCTGAACTGATAGTTACCTTTTGTAGCTTTGCCCATTCCTCTACAGGTTGTAAAACGCGGGTGACGTTGTTTTTAAAGTCCAATTGGGAGGTTCCAGGAAGTAATATGATGGTGTCGTCTGCATAGGCTTGTATGTGTGCGTTATGGGGTAGGTTTATGTCTAGGAGGGAATGTATGATAACATTCCAAAGGAGGGGACTGATGGGGGAGCCCTGTGGGCTACCCACCGATGGAGATGCTGTTTCTCTGCCGGTGTTGAATGGGAATGTGATGGTGCGGTTTGTGAGAAACGACTGCAGTAAAAGGTACAGGTTTTTCGGGCATCGGTGTTTTCTAAAGAAGTTGAGCAGAGCTATATGCCATACACTATCAAGGCCCCGACAAAATCTAAAGAGATGAGGAGGACTGGCTGTTTGCGGGATTTATAGTACTCTAGGTATTGTCGTAATTGATAAAGAGCTAGTGCTGCGCTGCGTGTCTTGGTGAAGCCGAACTGATTTTCATGGATGAGGTGGTTGGTATGGAGGAAATAGTATAAACGGGAATTTAGTAGTCGTTCCAGCACTTTACCGAATATTGAATTCATTACAATAGGTCGGTATGATTTTGGATCCTGAGGGGGCCTTCCAGGTTTGAGGATGAAAGTGATTTTACCGTTACGCCATGGTGTAGGGAAATGCCCTATTCTGAGAGCTGTATTGAAGACAAAATAAAAGAACTGTGGATGTAACTGATAAAGTTGCTTTACAAATATTCCGGTTAAATTATCCAATCCTGGTGCCGACTGTGTGTTAATTAACATTACAGCATGTTCGACTTCGTTCTGAGAGAAAGGAAGATCTAAAATTTTCCAGGGGTACTCGGACTTGTGAATTTCGCGCATCTGGTAATGAATCGGGGTGTCAGTTAGGGGGCTATCTTCGGCAATCAGTGTGTCTAGTAGGAGGCGAGCTGATTCGTTGACGGAAGTCGTCATTGTACCGCTAGGGCATTTTAATGATGGTAAGCTCGTTGCTATGTGTTGTTTTTGAAAATGCAGTTTAAAATGGTCTCCGAAAAGATGTTTCTTAGTAGCGGATGTGTAAATGTCCTTGTCAAATAAGTCTCTAGCTTTAGAAATGTTCGATTTATATTGTTGGAACGCAGAGGCATATTCTTTTTGATAATAGTCGCGTAGAGAGGGCACTTTAGCGCGTTGTTTACGGCGTCGTAAAGCACGGACACGCTTCCTTTCAATACTTAAGTCAGGGGACCACCAGCCCTTACCTGATGATACATTTGCTTTGGGGTTCCGAGAGTAGCGGTTTTCTAAGCGTTCGCATATGGTATAAAATTGTGTGATGATTCTGTCTAATGTGTCTGGGCAAGCGATGTGACATTGTGTTACTTTTTGAAACCAAGGCATGTCTTTTAGTTCGCGCAATATTTGCAGTCGAGCGTAATTCGTTAAACGTTTTGGTTGTAGCGACAGAATGTTAGTGAAAGAGAATGAGATGTAATTGTGATCGGAAAGAGTTGGCTTATCTAATACCGTCCATGAGTAACCTGCGGATGTTAGTGCTTGTGATGCTAAAGTAATGTCTATCCAGGTTTCTGCGTATGCTGTCTGAAACGTTGGGGAAGATGAAGGGTCGTTTAATATAGTGTGTGTGTGTGTGCGTGTGTGTGTGTGTGTGTGTGCGTGTGTGTGTGTGTGTGTGTGTGTGTGTGTGTGTGTGTGTGTGTGTGTGTGTGTGTGTGTGTGTGTGTGTGTGTGTGTGTGTGTGTGTGTGTGTGTGTGTGTGTGTGTGTGTGTGTGTGTGTGTGCGTGTGCGCGCGACTCTACGCACTGCAGGCGCTATAACTTTTTATTTTTGCATCGGTAAAGCATGTTTATCCGTCGCGCATCGCTAGCGCTCAATCCGCTCTTGTCGTAGACCTCTTTGAGGCGGCTGCCGTCCTTGGCCAGCATGGTGACCAGGCCTGGCTGTCGGGAGAACGTCTCCGAGCCGTACAGCATGACCGAGTCCTTGTCGAAGGGAGTCAGCAGCCTGTTCTGCCAAGGCTCAAGCTTGTCGAATTGTTCCACGTTTTCTGCGACGAAAGGATTTAACTTGCATTGAACAGCACGATAACTTAAGTGATCGTCAGTGCGATATGATCACTATATGATCTTGATACCGCTGTATTCCTGGGAGAATTTTCGGCTGTCACAGAGGAGATTATAGAAATGAGTGAGAACCGATCTAAAGTAATCATTATTACGGGTGTTTTATCTGTCTGTTCCGTATTTACCATCTCCAAAACAGTCACCCCTACTAAAGATCTCCTCGGCGTTATGCCCCTCTGATATAGCATAAGTTCGGTTAGTGTGGGTGCCCCGCCACGCTGGCATCTTTGTGAATGAATCGGCTGACCACCCGCTGACAATGTCATATTTAGATGGCCGAGTGTTATATGTACTGCCGGATTCTTCATTTATCACGGCTGAGAGGTTAAATCGCTTTCTTCTCCTGACATGCACTAAGACATCTCTTCTACATTTCGACGACTATCGACACCTTCAATTCACATGGAATACGAACAAACGCCTTTCACGTCCCTGTGAAGTGACTATAACCAGACCCACGTGTAGAGTTCCAAGTCCAAATTTCTCTCTTAATAAATTTGGTTTCCCATTAACCTCTGTCTTGTTTGCTAATGAACCAAATACGATTGATCATTTCCTTCTGTCTTGCGCCGGTTCTCATCGCTCCGTCGAATTTATTTTTGATTCATTATTTGGTAAGCTGCGGTTACCTTTAACAACATCAAATCTGTCATCTTGTGGTGCCTCTCAGGATGGTACAAGCCTTTATGGTATTTCGTCAGCTTTACACCAATTTGTCGGAGCCTCCTGAAGATTACGCTTCTAGTGCTGTCGAGCACAGGGTTTCCTTCCAAATCTTTCTTGTCTTGTTTGTTTCGTCTTTGAATGAGAAAGCCACTCTACCTTTTTTTTATTTACACTTACATTTAGCTTTTACTTCATAGTTCTTTCGTAGAGATATATCATCTCTTACAGTGTGGCTAATCCCGCTCGTGGGTACACTCTAAACACGGTAGCCTTCAGTTTATTTTATAGTTACACAAAAGTGAAAATATACGCCTTTGCTAAATGTTAAAACACTTTAACCTGTAGTAAAGGAGCATATTTTCATACTTTTGTGTACCTATAAAATAAATTGAAGGTTACCGCGTTTAGAGTGATGTTCCAACTATAGAGGCCACAGTAACAACGATTGAGACGGTCGCTTTTCGGAATCAGAAATAAACAGCCTCACACTTGCATTTCTTCATTCCGATTTCACATAGGTTGCAAACAAAGGTATGTGACACGGCCGCTCCTCTTAGGAACATATGACCACTCACCTGCCGGTTCATGTATGTGTACAGGTCTTTGTCGCCTCGAATAAACGTCTCAAAGGGTAACTGCGGCTGTTTTTTCACCATATTCTGATATCACCGTTTTCCAATTTATTTATTTATTTATTTATTTATTTATTTATTTATTTATTTATTTATTTATTTATTTATTTATTTATTTATTTATTTATTTATTTATTTATTTATTTCACAATACTGCAGGCCCTTCTCGGGCCCATGCAGGAGTGGGTTGAACTTGAGTATACAAAGATTGAAGAAAAAAAAATGGAACCATATGTACAGAGCAAAGAGTATGGGCACATACAAAATGATTAAGAAATGTGCACATTGTACAGTAAACAAGCTGTTCATATAAACAGGAAAGCAGCATTATAATAACTGTGCAGGCTCACGGAGTTGCATATGGAATACCAATGACATTAAATATATCCCTTTACCAATCAAATTCTAAATTTTGAGTGCTGCTCATGAATTCATAGACAGATGAGCAGTTTACAGTATCAGCGGGCGGTATATTCCAATGGGAAATGGTGCGCGGAAATAAAGAATACTTGTAAGTGTTATTATGACAGGTTTGTTGACGTATTGATCTATTTTGATTCGTCCGAGATGAATGTCTGAATGTCTGTCAATAGCACTGATAGTCCTGTAGCAGCCAGGCTGGTTCAGCTTGCTCGAAAACTCATGACTAATTTTAAATAACCGAACGAACGATGTGCTCAAACCGTAACCGAAATGGGTGCATGCTTCGCGCAGCGTATGAGATGACGTCGCAGTCTCCCCGACATCAGAAATATTGAGCTGTTGCCCGAAAAATGAAAGCTACGATGTCATCCGACGATATGTTGAGTTATGCCAGCTTTTTTTTTTTTAAACTTTACAGCGAAGGTTTGAGCGCTGAAGTGTCGCCGATTTCTTCTTGACCACCCGCCTGCTCGGGTGGTCAAGAGGAAAACGCAAATACAAATATGTATTCGCACCAGATTTGTTTACTCCTGAACAGAGACAATGTGGCCCAACGTTCGGCCCAACATGGCGACGACTGCTTCATTAGCGGTTTTATAAAGCTCTTATGAAGATTTGATCTGATTTTGTGTAACAATTTATCTTGCTCTCTGGCGAAAGAGCGGCGTCGGTCTCTTGCTTTGAGTGAGATTGCGCTATACAGTAACTCGTTCCTAAAGAGACACTAAAGAGGACGACAATCTTTCTTGTATCAGTAAAACGTCCGTTCAAGTACAACAAAAAAAAAAAACGCTGTGTTTGCGGCCAGAGGGCGCTTATTAAATGAGAAAGCGCGCAGAAAGTAAGGGGGTGACAACACGCCAAACTCCTCTCACCTACTCGCTCTGACGTCGAAGATTGTGACGGCTTCTGCCATAGCCCACATAGTTAGCGATATACAAAAAAATTAGCCACATTCGTCCTCTAACAGGGCCAACAACTTGACGTGCCTAGTTTTCGGAGGAGGAGGAGGGAAGGAGAAAACAGAAAGGCAGGGAGGTTAACCAGAAAGGTGTCCGGTTGGCCTAGTTTTCGGAAGTTTTCTTTAGCCACTGTGGCTTAAATAGGAGGAGGAGGAATCCCTTGGCAATGCATGAAGTCAGATTTCAGGCTCCAGTCAGGCTCCAGCGACATTTCCTCTTCTACATTGCTTTTAACGATCTGCTCGTAAAGTCAGGCTGACTTTTACGTGTAGAGAGTTCAACACGGAGTTAAGTGCGAGAATTTTAACTTAATTATCTCTCGTATTAACGATGCCATTATGGCGAAATCGTCAACAGAGTTCTCAAGCAAATGTTGTGAGTTTAAGCTGGTTCACTCTTTACTATAGTGTCCGTGCAAGAGCCTCACTGTGCATAGATAACATGTTTAGTGTGGATGGACGAAGGCAAGTGGAGACGTAGACAGCACAAAGGCATTGTGCAGTCTACGTCTACAAGGGAAGGGGCGAGGGGGGGTGCGTTTCTGCTGCCTAGACAACAAAATGCACTCCCCACCCACCCCTTTTTATTTGTGTGTCATACAGCTCTAAACATGTTGCCTAAGTCATAATAACAACATGCCCAACATTCGGCAGTCACTGTGCATACCTGGCTCCGCGTTCTCCGTGAACACGTCGATGTACTGGTCCCTGTCGGAACGGGAATGTTCGTGGTCAAAGCCCGCCGCGTGCATCAGCTCGTGCACGATGGTGCCGTGGTAGAGGCAGCCGGTTCCCAGAGACACATTCTGAACGCCGCCCTGGCGGCCAATAAACGAAGTACATCTGCGTTGTGCACAGAGGGGGAAAAAAAATCAAACCATCTCCACGCTGTGGGAAAACAGTGGGAACAGCGAAGCTGTGCTTCTGTCGTTAAGCGCAACGTAACTGGCGAGGGTGTCAAATTCGCTTTCACTATCATGCAGCTATCAACTTCACTGTTTCTGAGGCGTCGCAGTCTTGTGAGCCCAAGAGTGAGGGCAGCGCGTGGAGGGCAAAAACGAGTGCGCTCTTTCCTTCTGCGTAATCCGAGATTGGAGAGATAGGACAAGGCTTTCTTTCTCTCCCTCTCTTTCTTTTCTGCTTTCTTACTCTTGTATACTGATCGCACCACTTCCTAGGTGAAAGGCAGGCGGTGAACTCGTGGAAAGGGTTGCAGGTTTCATCTTTTCAACTTGTTTAAAGGGACACTAAAAAGAAGCAATAAATTGGCTCAGACTGATAGATAATTATTTGAGCACTTTATTTTCCGGTTTATTTTCGCTGTCATAGGTTCAGCATTAAAAGAGAGAACAAAAGTTGAACGTTCGTTTTCGAATACCTAAGTGCTCGAACGTAAGCGTGACGTCACGGATTTCAAGGTATTTTCTCCATATTTTTGCCACATTGGCTCAATGAAATTTCACGAAAATTGCTATACGTTAAGCCAGGGTTAAGCCCATGACTCTCCCAATGCATTTTTTAGTAGATTCATTTTTAGTAGAGCTGTGCGAATAGTAAAATTTTGAGTGTGAAGCGAATTCGAATATTTTTCGAATAATTTTCGAATATTTTTTTAGATAATATCATATCTAATTACGGAGAAATGTACTGTTAAACATGGGCAAAAAATTTATTGCATGACTAGAATAACCCCACAGTGTCATTCCAAAGTCTTGAAGAAGAGTTCAACAAAAAGCTGTGCTACAGAAAGCTGAGTGACTTTTGCCGCAGTACACTCGTGATAGCTCCGCCGCAATACAGAAGTGCTATGTGGCGAAGCGCACTACATGCAGGAATGGGCCACTTGCCATGAGACCCATAGCGTTTTTTTCCCCTTAAATATCAACTTCGAATATTTCGAACAGTAAAAGTTAAGTGCGAATCGAATCAAATATAACACCCTATTCGAAAATTATTCGATATTTCTAATATTAGCATACCCCTAATTTTTAGTGGAAAATACTCCTGTGCGCCACGGCTGGCTCCTTCAATATCTATGACGTAACAGTGAGTTGGTGCGGAAACGTGGAGGCGGCATCGCCACCTGTGTTCTCCTTTGCTGCGTTTTCTCGCTTGATGAGCCTTCTCTCGTGGCAAGAGTAGTGCTGCTGGTATCGTGAGAGGCTTATCTTGTAATACACGAAAAAATCGTTCTGCTCTCCAGTGTCGTTTTAATGTAACAGCCGCGCAAAGCGCGGTAGCCGAAATGGACTATGGAATCCAACATGGCGCCCGCTACTCCCAGCACAGGGGGTTAGTACAGCGGCAACCCCTGGCGCGTACGCAACACTTACTTTATCTCTTTATATATTTCTCTTCACATAATCATAGTCGTGTGGAAGTAAGCTTCTTTCTTTCTTTCTTTCTTTCTTTCTTTCTTTCTTTCTTTCTTCCTTTCTTTCTTTCTTTCTCTGTTTTAATATTTCCCTTCGCGTAATCGCTATCACGTACCAGTGGGCGGAGGGCAAGAGTGCGGATTATGGGCCGGGTGCTAGAGCAGGTCCGCTTTTTCCTCTTGCCTGGCACGAGACCACGCTCATACGTCGCCAAGTCCAGCTCTAGAGCAGTGCCGCTGTTGAAAGTCTCATCTCTCTCGCCCCTTGCATCCCTTCACATTTCGAAAGGGCTATTGTGAAGAACTTGGAATTATTTCGAAGCAGGTTAGCTCAGTATTTCACGGCAAGGTTCTGTTTGCAGCGCCCAGTAACAGCAATAACAAAGCAAGAAAGAACAGAGGCGCCTGTCCTTGTCTTTGTCACTTCCTTTCACGACCTTTCACTACCTTTCATAACAGACTGCGAAAAGCCAACCTTGACATCTGAGTGTGCTGTGCTTGTCGTCGAGGTAGTACAGTTTACTTGCTTATTGCTTTAAACCTGCTTGTAAGTGATGCGTTCTACGTGCCACACTCTGGTTATACGTACGTGTGCTTCTGCCATTCCGAAAGTGACCTTCTGCCGCACGAACTCGAACTTTTGTTAAGAGTACGGCTGACACTATAGCTAAAACTTGCAGGAAGCGATCATAGGTTGCAGGGTTACGTGACAGGTTACAGGGCAATTACGTGCAATGAAAATCAAACATACCTGGACACAGAGGATGAGAAGAGGCACACTCGAAAATATGATCACGTGGATCACTCAATAAATTGGTCTTTATTGCGGTGACAGTGTCTTTACGTGTGTACGTTTTTTCTCTTCGTGCGTGTCCTGGAATGCTGGGTTTTCCTTACAAATAATCATGAGCCAATCAGTCCAGTTCTTCATGCTTCTTACATGACAAAGGATGGATTAGTTATATGTACATTTCTATTTTAGATAGGCTTAAGGATAAACAGCCATGACATTCACGTGCAGGCGGTCTGTACCATTAGTTAATTTAGAAGGATGTTGCGGTCTGTAGATTTCATGACGTCTACAACTAGATATACTGCTTAGATGTAACAGCATAGATGTAGTAGCATTGAGGTATACCACAGGCCACAGGTTAAAGCAAGCTTAGCTGATGCTGTATCCTTATCACCACGAACTCTTGAACGCCGCAGTTCCATTTTCCCACTGAAAAGGGCCACTGAGTGAAGTGGGATACGGCTTCGCTTGTGAAAGTTGTTGTTGTTGTTGTTGTTGTTGTTGTTGTTGTTGTTGTTGTTGTTGTTGTTGTTGTTGTTGTTGTTGTTGTTGTTGTTGTTGTTGTTGTTGTTGTTGTTGTTGTTGTTGTTGTTAGAAACTTCGCTTGGAGAGCGTGACTTCACCGGCTACACAACAATCGTTGATGGCTTTCTGAACACTTCTGTGGATTCAAAGGATCTGCTTCTTTCCTGCCAATGCTACATTTGTGCTTCCATTGTGGAGTTACGAATGAGAAGACGTGAACATCGATTTACATTAATTATATTTATGCCTCTTCAGTATTCTAGTATTATTCGAAAAGCACTGATATTCGATTCGATTCGCGTCTGCCGCAGTTAGATTCGTATTCGGCTTCGTCTCTTAAAATAAACAGCGCACAGAAACCTAAGACGGGTACAAGCGACGAATAACAGCACTGCATACACAAGTAAAGTTTAAACACGAAAATAATACGCCCTCCACACATGTCAAAAAAGGTGCACTTCGTCAAAAAAAAAAAAAATGGGGATGGAGAATTGCTAAAATTTGGGAGGTTGACTTCTCTTGGCATACGCAAAGTGTGCGTATCGTGTGTTTTTCCTTCTTTTCTCTTTCTTTTTTCAGTGCACCTTCAGTTGTGAGTGCAGCGCTGTCAGTAATGACTCCTTTCAGTCTTGGCTCTTGTGCGCTGCTTATTTCGGTTCGGTCCCTAAAAACATTACTCGCACACCTATCCTGGCTCTTCTGCGCAGCAACAGATGCTAAGGCTTCCTTCCAGACCGCGTAATAGACACACATATAGGGTTTTAATCGAAACACACGCACACAAGGACAGCTCACCCGTCTCCACGCATGATTGACAGGTAGTTACGGTGCCTCTTGCGGACCACGAACCGCAGGCAGCTTTGAGACTCGATGTCGGCCATCGCCCGCAGAATCTTCTTCGTGGTGCGGTCTGCCGGTGAGAGAGCAAAGTTAACGCGTTCATACCATTGAGGCACGCTCTTGTTTTTTGGTTTTGTTGTGTTCACGTCGCAATAGGCTACGCGTGTCGTAGTTGTCAAGTTGCGGTGATAAGTGAGTGGTCGCACTGCGCATGTGTAACCTGAGGCCACTTGTACATATGGGCGTGTGCCCTACGTTACTGCGTTCTTCTTATGCTGCTTTGTGGCTGCCCGTTGGCATGCCTGAATAAAGGATTCAAAAAGCATGCCCCAGCTCTGAAGTTACGACATGTTTGTTTCACGGGGACATCTTTTTTTTCATTTCGTTGTGACGCGCATTATCGTTCGCCGCAGGCCGCTCGCGAACTTGCGTGTTGCTTCACGAGTGATGAGGACTGTTCTACAAGCACTGCGTGCCGCACGCGAATGTCTGGGTGCCTTCCACGTTGTGCGCTAGCGTCAGCGGACAGCGGAGCGCATGCTGAGCGACGCCCCGCTTGTCTCAGGGGAGCGTAATGCTGCGCCACCGATTCAACAATGTTGGAGCTATACTTTCGATCGAGCAGAGGTTTTAACCGCCGAATGAAATTGAAGTTACTGAGAAAAGGATATCGCAGAAGTCATATTTCATTAGATCACAGGTGCCATGTGTAAACACATCTTCGTCTTTGCTACATGACATTACGACATTTATTTATTTATTTATTTCACAATACTGCAGGCCATGACAGGCCCAAGCAGGAATGGGATGTAAAAACATAATTAGTATAAATCGGGTTACAAATGAATAACGACATTAGCTATCAAACAGAGTTCATCACCATTACATATAATACGAACTTCGTAACAAACAAAAAGAAAACTAAAACAGTTGTTCCAGTGCCGTCTGAAAATCAGCCTCCTCGAAAATGCTTTCAGGAAGAGCGTTCCAATCAGAAATTGCCTGGGGAAAGAAACTGCGTTTAAAAGCATTGGTTTTAGCATATATTGGTTTCAGTGCATGGTCATGATTGTGTCGAGTCTTTCTAGTGTCTAATGGTTTTACATATGAAGGTATGGACATGCCAAATTTTCCTTTCAGCGTGTTACGCAAGAACACTAGCCGAGCATACTTTCGACGCACCTGTAATGTTGTAATCCCGTGGCAGCCCCAACACATGCCGCCGCCGCCGCTCTTGTTGGGGGCTGCCATCTTGCAAAACGCTCGCACGCTGGCCCGCTGCATACGCTCCGCTGAAGAGTCGAAATGAGCGGGGCGAGCGGCTTGCTCCATAAATGCGCTGGCTCTCCCAGCGTGACGCGCATGCGCAGTTGGCGTCTCCGCTCGTTCGCTGAGCCCCGTGGCCCACTGAACCGCTTAACTACTGCTCCCTAATTCTAGAATGTAACTACTGTGACGTGTGGAGTGCTGGTGCACTTTTTATCGACAAGCTGCGATTGCGCTCCCCGCTGTCGTTTCACAGTGTGATGTGCTTGCTGGGCGCAGCTTTGCCTAGTAAATAGGCTTGATATTTAATGGTGTGGATCTGCGTCCTTCACGTCGCGACCATGTGACACTATCGTCTACGCTACTCGCTCCTCGTTGCTGCCCAGGCGGATTCGACAATATATAGTGAAATCACGATATCGTGCACACTATAAATTAACTTGTGCATTACTAAAGAAAAACAATCACGGGAGTCGATTATGAATAGGAGATAGTTAAGATTTCAAGAGTGTTCACGTTGTACTAGCTAAATGTGCGTGTATTAAATGCAGTGTTGTAGAAATCGAATTGTTTTAGAAACTCTCTTGCTAAGTGCTCCACTTTATCACTCAAATCGGTCTATTGAACTTGTACTTAGAACTTAAATCACATATTTACTACACCGCTGCTCGAGTGATACATATTTCTGTGATTAATACCCGTTCCGGTAACGGCCTGAGGGCCAACATTATGTTGAAGTAAATGAATTGAAGAAACATTCAGGCATGAAGACAGAAAGATACGATCGCGAGAATCAGTTACGGTGGGACTCCAGATTGTTTTCACTCACTCAGTTTAGCGTCGATGACGTAGGGGATGATCCCACCGGGCCACAATTCATCCTTCTCCGTGACTGCGTTACGCTGCGTACAAGAATAGACAAGTCATGCTGTCAACAATTAGCCGCCGGGCGGCAAGGGGACACATGCTCGTGCAAATGGTACAGTCAACAGCAAAAGTTTGCAGGACGTGAAACTAAAGAAAATAAATCTGCATTACCACTTAACCTCAAAAGACAGCCTCGAATTATATGTTCCAGCCTCTGCATCGCAAAAACATCTACCCACTGAAACGTTTGCTTCGATGCTATGTTCTGACGCTAAGCGGTAATATAGCTTTTTCGAGAGTCTCGCGTCCCGCAAGCTTTTGCTGTTGCGCGTGTCATGTGCGTTACTGTACGTGTGTGTCAGCAAAATCTGTGGGATGCCGTAACCCATACAAGAACTCTGTAGCTTGGTGTATTTCCGCTTTGTGTTAATGTGTAACTGTCACGGATTGACATTGCCTCGTGGTGAAACTGAAGATGGACGGCATGGCCGCACGTGCAAGTTTAGAAGCGCTTCGGCCGCACTCCAAGTACGTCGAAAGTTCTCGGCATTTTTTGGAGAAGACGTGGACATGATGGCCTCCCTGAGCGGGGAAGCTTGAACTTGAAGCATTCTCCTGCGACCCCCCGGCGTGGTTCTTGATGGCCGAACAACGGTGCTTCGGACCAACAATACGGGGCAAGACAGCGGGCAGCCGTTTGACGTGCACTGGCCACGTGCGCGCGTACACTATTGTTTGCTCGGCGGCCACCGTGTCCAAAGGGGACGAGTACGCATACCGTTGTTTGATGACCTGTCAATCGGGGGTGCAGAAGGAAGAGGACCGTTGGGGACCACGAGAAAGGGTTTGGTCATCGCCCTCTCCAGTGCATTAATTGCGAGAGGGATATTTTGGGCGGAGCCAGAAATGAAGTTGTAGAACAATTGTCTCAAAAACACGCCCCGATTCCGAAGACAGCGAATCGGGAAAAACATGCGGGTATCTAAGCGAGGAGCATTGAGGAGCACGGGGTTCTAGTCGCTTGGCTTACATGGCGTAGAAGCCGATCATCGTATCGCTCTAGAAGTTGTTAGCGTGGCTCTGTACCGGCGGGCCACCTAACCTTAGCCGCTTCGCCTAGTTGAGATGTGCGCTTACCGTCTGCAACGTAGGCATCGGGACTTCGGCTCGAGTTAGTTAAAACTGCTTGGATTTGCCGTCAAGCACTAGCTCCCCGGGAACATCAGCGCCGCAACTCCATAGACCTCAACGCTGTGCCGTACCAGACTACCGCACCAGATCGTCGTGGACCCTTCGACGCTGCCGGTCATCAGCACGTATGCCTTCATGTTTATACCCCTGAACTTTCTCCTTGAACTTTAACTTTTGTCTGCTTTGTGTTAATATGTAACGCTTTGAACCCGCCACAGGACACTGATGCTTTCTTATTTCATTGATTGAAAAACAGCAGTGACCGTTCCTTACGCTCGGCCTGGTCTGGCAGACCATTTCGGGTCCCCGAGTGTCAGCCCGGCCGAGGACAGCCTTCCAAGGCTCCCTAACTGAGCTCAGTAGCTGAAGCGAGTCGAAGTTGTCTGTGGTTCTGTTTTCAGTGCTGAAACTTCCAAATGACAAGCAACGTTTGTCTCTCTTCAACGCGCAGTTAAAGATACTTTGCCAGCTTGAGTCCTGTATCGCGAAGCATGTTCTAAACCGTTGTCGAGAGTCTGGACCGTAGTCATCCGATTTTTTTTTTTTAATTCGCTCATTCTGCGGTGTATCCTGCAGCTTATGCCATCTGTTGAAATATTGATTCATTTCTGGGATTTGACGTCCCAAAACCACGATTTGATTACGAGAGACGCCCTAGTGGAGGTCTCCCGAAATCTCTACCGCCTAGGGTACCGACATCCGGCTGAAATATTCAGGCGATATGTGCAGTGTATTAACTATACAGGGTTGCGAGTATTGGTAACCATGGCACTAGTAGCGCAGCTTAATGCAACTTAAAAATGCAAAAGTTAGCAAAGCAGAGACGCAGTCGTCGTGACCGTTTCACTTCGCAGTGAATACTCCGTCTATTACGAAATCTCTCGAAATTTGGTCTGTTCGAAGATTCCCTCGTCCGCAAGCTATTCCAATTCACCTATGTAAACGCCCTTGCGCGTCAACCAGAGCAATTCCACAGTCAGTACATTAGAAACAGCGTGACAAAGCCGGACGAAAGAAGGAGACGGGATGGGTGCTGACTCACAGTTAGTATTTTACCGAAAAGGTACATCTACTTATACGCGAATAATTAAGTGCACTCATGGGCCATTTTCTTCAACAAGGGTATAAACACACATGTGCAGCATTCGCCGCTAGCTTATCACCACGAAAGCCTAATCGCTATGCAATTATTGAAGCAATTCCAACTCGTTCTCTGATAAAGGAACCGATGGGTGGCTAAAGCACAATGTTTTTTTCCTTATAAATGTTAAATGCCTTCACAATTTCCCGCACGTGTTGATCCCTATGACGATGATTGACAGTGCACTTGCCAAAGCCGGGTTCGCAGCCACGCGATCTCCGAGTGCGCGTGGTTCTTCTTGTATAAACATTTGTGCCCTTTCAGTTAAATACTACTCGTGAGTCAGCGCCCATCCCGCGTCCTTCCTTCGTCCTGTGTTGTTGCGCTGTTTTTAACATGAATCCCAACCAACTCGCGCAGCTGTCAGTTCTTCCAAACGTCAACTGTACACTGCTTAGAGGCTCGTGGCAGGTACTTCTGCGTATTACACCGCATCTCGTACGCACCATCAAAAGCGCAAACAGTTTACAGGCTACTACCTAACTACGTTGACAGGCTGCTGACTGCCTACATTCACAGGCTACAACCTGATTTCTGGAGTTATACGTCCCAAAACCACCATTGATTATGAGAGAGGCCGTAGTGGAGGCCTCCAGAAATTTCGACCACCTGGGGTCCTTTTAACGTGCACTGACATCGCACAGCACACGGGCCTCAACATTTCGCCTCCATCGAAATGCAACAGCCGCGGCCGGGATTCGATCCCGCGACCCTCGGATCAGCGGCCGAGTGCCACAACCACTAGACCACCGTGGCGGGGCACCTCCCTACGTTGACAGTCTACTACCTACGTTGACAGGCTACTGCCTACATTGACGTGTTACTACCTGCGTACGTTGACAGGCTACTACCTAGCTACGTTGACATTCTACTACTTCCGTAGACAGGCTACTGCCTACGTTGACAGGCTACTACCTACGTTGACAGGCTCTAACTACGTTGGCAATGTGGTTGCTTAACAGGTTAACTGTCACACTGCTAAACTCACGGACGTGGTTTCGTTTCTCGGCCACGACGGCCGCATTTCGATTAAGATAGAATAAAACTGTGGCCCTTTTACTTTGGGACTCATATTAAAGTGCCTCAGGTGGTCCAAATTAATCCTGATTCCTCGTACACGTAATCCTATTCTACCCATAATCATAAATGCGATTTTACGCATTCGCGATGCTCTTCGTGATAAGGCTATTACACAGAAGCTTTTAAAGCTGCAAAGCTATACAGACAACAATAAAATGCATTAATGAAGTGTCAGCCATGCGAAAAAAGTAAACTAGTAAATTCGACGTTAATGCAACACTATAAAGTAATGAATTTTGTGAGTCATGAAAAACGCTCAGGTTCATAACGCATAGTCTACCTAAGTATATGAAGGGAGATAAGAAAATCAATAACAGACTTTTTTTTCTGAAATCGCGAACTTTATATAACGGTCTTAAACTTCTGATTCAACACCGAATCTGTATTGCTGTAGAGTGGCTGTTAAGGCGTTACGCCGCTATACCATATCGAGCACGCTGGTTCGACTCCCGGTCATGGTGGCCATGTTTTAATGGAGGCGGAATGCAAAAGCACCAAGGTGTCTTTATTTAGGTGCACGTTCAAGAACTCCAGCTCACCATTCAGGTAAGTTTGGCCGCGTGACACTTAACCTGGTAAGCAACCACACTGCCGACGTAGTTATAATCCACAGCGTGATCCTTGCCACATAGAACCTTATATATATATATATATATATATATATATATATATATATATGTCTTGAAAAAGGTCGGGCT
Organism: Hyalomma asiaticum; assembly: GCA_013339685.2. Taxonomy (NCBI): domain Eukaryota; kingdom Metazoa; phylum Arthropoda; class Arachnida; order Ixodida; family Ixodidae; genus Hyalomma; species Hyalomma asiaticum. Next base: position 58,528,891 of record CM023489.1, on the reverse strand, counting down.
CCGACCGAAACGTTGACTTAATAAACCGTCGTTCTCTATGAGGCGCCTCGTCAATATATATATATATATATATATTAGCGCGCACCGAGCGGTATATCCTCGACGGACACCCCTCGCTACTACGAGCGCTTGTAGCACGGCTGGCTCAGTCCGGTGTTACATTGTGGCCCTTAGCGGCAACGTTTCGCTGAGAGCCGGGTGCATTGTGTAACAGATTAGATAACAGGGAAGATGGGAGGAGCTCTTCAAGTTTCTAGAAATGCGGCAGCGTAGTACGAGGGCTGTCCACGTGTCGACTGAGAAAAACGAAACTTTAGGTGACCTCAGTGATCCATCTAGATGCACTTGATGGCGCCACACCGTAGAGTCCTGCGAATTTTTCGCCGGCTTGAGCAGAAATTTAAAGGACAGCGTCATGGGAGTTGGGCCCAGGTCGCGCGGTAGGCTAGCGGTAGAATGATTCACGGCCAAGCGCCACTGAAGGTCACCGCGTCCAAACAACCTCGAGTGGCCCGGCAACTATGTGGGGCTTAATCCTATCGGAGAAGCACCGCACACTGGCGACCGAGGGGGTTGGCTTGCCAAAGCTAATGTAATCATTTGACCATGCCTACTAGTTTGTTTTTTCCTCCATAGCAGCTGCATACTTTACACAGATATACACACGACATATACGTTTGAAAGTGGCAAAAGGACAGTACTCACATCGGTGGAGCCGTTTCTGGGCAGAATGATATCACCCTCGAAATTTCCTGCTCTTTCCAAGGCCAGCACTCCTGCACATTAGCAATATAATTTTCCTGGTTACAAAAAATAAAGGATATCGCTTCATACTATGGGATATTGTCCAACAACCACATGGCGGTCGCATAAATACCAAATACCACAACGGTGGGATTAGTCTAGAAGATGCTTCGTGTACAGACTCCACACCGAGATAGACCCTCATTGTCCGGATTGCGGGGGAAGAATTCTGTAATTTAGCCCATATGCTCTAGCAGTGCCCAATGTTAGAGGACTTCAAGAACAGCGAGGACTGGGAGGAAGCCATCACGAGCTCTAAACAGGAAGACCAGTTCAAGGCTGGTCAGAGGGCCCGTGAGACAGCAGAGAGGCATGGCCTGCCGGCTCTGCCACTGGATTGGCCAAAAGCTAGCCAGAGGTCCTGCCTGGGGCTCCTATGGCTGGCTCCTGGGGACTTTAATAAAAGCTCATTGTGTGTGTGTGTGTATGTATGTATGTATGCATGCATGTATGTATGTATGTATGTATGTATGTATGTATGTATGTATGTATGTATGTATGTATGTATGTATGTATGTATGTCTCGACATTGAGGTATACAACTGTTCCAGCTCAGCGCATGTGACCTACAGTGTCACTGCGGTACCTATCGTGTCACTACAAAAGCGGGAGTATCGCTCGCACGTTATAAGAGGTTTTTCTGGAGACGCAGGACATTGCAAGCATGCATGCGGAACGTTCTTGTTTTTTCACTTTTCGACGAGAGCCTTACGCTCATCCCAAGACTTCAGACATGGCCGCAGAACAAGTTTCGTATCTGCAGTCTCGCCAGAATGCAGTGAGGCCAGGAGAATATGTATGCCGCCTTGGGAGGGCCCCTCCCCGGGCGACGCAGAAATTGTAGGTTATGCACAGCTGTTACGTGCCCGACTAATGGCGTTGCACCGCAAGAATCTGTTGTGCTCTCGACATCTGGTATCCCAGGACAGCGCCTCCTCTATTTTAGAGGAGGCGCTGCCCAGGAGGAGGCCGTTGGAAACGGCGCCTCGTGATTGGTTCGGGCAAGTCGCCGCTCGCACTCGACGCAGGCATTTCAAACGCCTCTTGTTGCTATGAGTGACGTCACAGCAAGTAGTAGGTGGACGTGGACGCTGATTGATGGACGTCATCGTCCGTCTTCGAACGCAGTGCCGGCGAGGGGAAGAGCGAACGGCGTTTAATATGAAATTACGGCGAGAATGCCAGAGGCCCGTGCGCTGTCAGTGCAGGGTTACCTCTGGTGGTCAAAATTTCCGGAGCCCTCCACTACGGCTTTTCTCTCCTTTCTGTCTCTTTCAGTCCCTTTCTCCTACACACACGGACGCTTAGCCGTGGTCCCGATATGGGCTGCAGAAATTAGCGTCTTCAACCGAACCACAATCAACCAATCTTCCGCGGCGTGCAGTAAACGTGATCCTCAGCGCGCAATGTATGAACTGCGCTTGACAGCCTAAAATCGCCAGACCTGTAGAGCCGCCCTTTAAATAACCATGCTGATGTGTGAGAAGACAATTTGCTTATTCTATACGGGGGCGATGTGTGCTCCACATAGAATCGCCGTAGGTATGTGTAACACGGTAGTCGAGTGCCGATGCCACCAAAAGGTATGTGTGACATCGGCGATTCTATGTGTGCTCCACATAGAATCGCCGTAGGTATGTGTAACACGGTAGTCGAGTGCCGATGCCACCAAAAGGTATGTGTGGCATCGGCGATTCTATGTGTGCTCCACATAGAATCGCCGTAGGTATGTGTAACACGGTAGTCGAGTGCCGATGCCACCAAAAGGTATGTGTGGCATCGGCGATTCTATGTGTGCTCTACATAGAATCGCCGTAGGTATGTGTAACACGGTAGTCGAGTGCCGATGCCACCAAAAGGTATGTGTGGCATCGGCGATTCTCAGTGTGCTCCACATAGAATCGCCGTAGGTATGTGTGGCACGGTAAGTCGAGTGCCGATGCCACCAAAAGGTATGTGTGGACATCTGTTGCGTCGCCACGGTGGTCTAATGGCTAAGGTAATTCGGCGGCTGATCCGAAGGTGTCGGGTTCGAGTCCCGGCTGCGCTTCTTTGGGGGCGAAGTGTTGAGTCCCGTGTACTGTGTGATGTCAGAGCACGATGAAAACCCCAGGTGGGACGCGAGACCGCACGAACTACTATTATTGGACATCTGTTTTGCATGTTTGTTGCAGTTCACTGTCGTTGAAGGGTGGCATAGAGCGCTGAGTTCACCAGGGCAGCGGTTCTCTCATCGACAGCAATGACAGTGAACGACGCGGTCCACTGAAGCTTCACTGCAAACCATTTGACTCGAGGATGTCCATGAGCGTTGTTGACGATTTTGGTGGACGGTAGGCGGTTGTTGCAACGCAGGTCTTCAGTTCATTAGAAGTACTGCCCCCTGTGCAGGCAACGCCCAGCACATTGTCCTATGCGGCACTTCCCTGTATGTTGCCACTTAATCTGTTATATCGTGGTTTCCACCCTGTATGACACACAATGTGATACACAAAACAAAAGGTATGATAACACAGTAGAAATGCGCTTGGAGTCGCCGTTCGTCGCGTTATCAGCACTTGAGCTTACAAACAATTCCCCATTGTTGTGATTATTTTTTTTTAATATGAAGATTGCAACGCAGGTTCGTGCGACCGTGTCACGGCTCCTGATCTGGACAATTCGGTTTTCTCAGCACTTCTCATATCGCTGAGAATAGTTCTACTGTCTTTTGTGCACAATTTTGCGAAAAAAACTGCTATTGAAAGCACCTGTTTTTACGTCCGCGACTCTGGCGCAATGACCAAAAGAGTTCAAGTTTATTAAAAGAATCGCAGAACACAGTACATATATATGAAGGTGCAACATTTTCAGAAGGAAGCTCAGAAGTAAAAACTGTGAGAGGGCCTCCTATCAGAATTGGATAAAAGAAAAGAAGAAATAGTAAGCACAGGGGAATAAACTGAATACACGCTCACAAATATAATAAAAAACTCAATATTTCCAACACAAAAACCTACTGATAGACGATTTAATGCGATGAAAGCACGTATGTTAAAAAACAACATAGAAACACACGGCAAGACATCAATAAAGGCAATGCAAAAACAAAGGGGTGTACTAATAAAGTGATGAGAGCAGGGATGTTTTCCAAGGTGGTCGAAACTGGTTTTATGATAACGTTTTTAATTCAGGGTTGAGAGCGTTCCAAATAGAAATTGCGCTGAAACGGGCAGTTTGCTTGCCCTAATTCGTAGCGAATTTAGGTTGGTTGGTTGGAAAGCTTTATTGTTGGAAAACTTTATTGGACTTTAGGTGGCAGAAAATTATTTGACAGGGCAAACCTGGCCCTATTCTTATTAATAAATTGGAAAAGCATCAACAGAAACTAGTTGGTTGATGACCTTATGCAGCAAGACCATCAGGCTAGCCTTGTATGTGCAAACAACAGGCAGTACACTCACTTTTAGAAATAGGGGCTTGGATGATGAACGAGGGGGTGTGAAGGTGATGATTTTTAGCGCACGCTTCTTAATACTAACTAAACGAGATATGTGAGCGTAATAAGTACTCCCCCAAGTGGTAACACAATATTTGTTATGTATACGGATGAAAGCGTGATAAAGTGAGAGAAGTGTAAGCTAGAACGCGTTTTAATCAATGCCCTTATGCAGAAAGCAATTTCTTTAACTACCGAATCGATGTGGGTGTCAAATTTTAGATTGGTGTCTACATGACCCTAGGAACTTCGCAGAACTTATTTGTTTAATTTCAACGTTGCTCATCCGTTTGTGTATTGCAGATGTCATTAGTTTATGAGGAGAATCAAAAACTACGAACTGAGACTTTACAGGGTTTATGCTGTAAAGAGAGTTGTTAGACAAGTAATTGAGTTAACAGATGATAGAGCAAAAACGCTTATAACGGTTCATAAATGAACTGCGTCTCTGCTGTGTTTGCCTTTCTGTTTGTTTCAAGTATGAGTCGCTGCTTTTTAAATGCAAAGCTTGCTCAGTCGCTATGGCATGCTACTATACTTTGTAAGTGGTAGCGGGTTCGACTGCCAGCCGCGTTCTTGTGAGGAGGCAAACTGGAGACGCTGCTATCCAACGTTGCTTTTGGGAATCCGAGCACGCGATATAATTGTATACCCTGTGCTTGTACTTGATCCATCTTTCTCTATTCCACCGCTTGTACCGAAGAAAGCAGTGTTTGGGCCAGTTAGTTAGAAATGTAAATTCGTCTGTTTGTTTGTTTTTTAGAAAGGTTCCAATAACATAAGCAACGGGGAATAAAAATAAAGAAAAAAAAAGGGGGGGGGGTTGTATAGATCGTCGATTGTCTTTCTAGCAACTCTTGTCCAAACCTTCTTTTTTTTTCTTTGCGCTGCTCTTCGTGACATTGTAACTTTCTTTTTCTTTTTTGTTTTCGTATGCCTGTCTCATTGTTACGCGCAATGATTCCTTTAGCCACATTTAGTAACACGTGTGCTGTGCGATGTCACAGGGTGGTCGAAATTTCCGGATTCCTCCACTATATACGGCGTCTGTCATAATCAGATAGTCGTTTTGAGGCGTAAAACTCCACAAATTGATCACCATGCATTAGCAATGAGTAAGCATGAGCACGCGTATGAAACTCTCAAATACGGGGGAAGGGGAAGATATTATTATTATTATTATTATTATTATTATTATTATTATTATTATTATTATTATTATTATTATTATTATTATTATTATTATTATTATTATAGTGTTATTATACTATCCATCCACATATTAGTTATGATTTGTTCGTTGCAATGTTAATTTTTTTCAAGCCTAAAACACGCAAGCAATACTAGGTACCGGCAGAACAAAAAAAAAGCCCCTTTTCGAAACGTTTATTTAATCTTTCTAAATGCGCTGATGGTAACATTGATGGTTTTTGCTTCTTCCATTACGAGGAATGAGTACGTGAGCAGATAACTAAAGCACATGTCGCATTAATACGCAAATAAAAATAAATCGGGTTTCGCATGCGCTAATTTTGGAACGTTGGCAGTTTATAAAGGTTTAAATTCAATCTACCACCTAATTACCTGGGTGCTTCCAGCGTGCCACCGGCAGAGACGTAGGGGCAGCTCGCGACTTCCATGAAATAGAAGCGAGTGTCAGCGCAACAAGGCTCCAAACCGGTTCAACGTGCATGGTGACGATTCTGTGTAGTCGCTGTCGATGGACATGGACGGGGGCTTTTGTTTCGGCTCGAAACGGTGCACACGGTTTCAAGGATGATTGACAGGTCCTTTATCGACTCGATTAGATACACAACACGCCCACACTGGCCAGGTGCGGTAGTGTTCGATGCGTGTTACGCCGGAAGACAAAGAACCTTGCCCGAGGGTGTTGCAGGAGGCAGTGTTCCGATAAGGAGATACGTCACACTGAGGGTGTCTATCAGTGTGCACCCGCTGTTGAGTCAACGCTGATTGCCGATGATTATATATAGCCACGGCAGAATCAAGCATTATATAAGCTCTTTGAGTTCTTTATTTTTTCTCCGTTATTCGATTGTGATGGAACCTGCAGACATGATGTTTTATGCACTTATCCCTGGAACTTGATATGACCGTGGCTACCGCGTTCCGTTCTAGGACGATTGACTAGTTTCAATATACTAGTTGGTTTATCTAGTTCGACTAAGTCTTCTCAGAATGATGTAGCGTTACAGCACGGTGTACGCTGAATATGAGCGCTATGGAAAAAAGGAAGGTGGGGGGGAGGGGGGATTTAAACGTAGGATATCTCGTTGAATATCATACGGCATTTTTCTACCTCTATTTACAAGTAGCTGCAGCCACTTTTGTGGTGCCCATCGGGTAAGTGGCATTTCAGTTAACCTAATTAATTATTACGATCCGTAACTAAACTTGTTTAAGCCTCACTAGACCGCCTCGGTCGCATACAACCATCAACTAAAACCAAAATTCAAGTAGTTTTTCAGGGCTGTATGTAACTTAAAGGAGTACTGCCGCAAAAATTTTCAGTTGCCGTTTTTTCGCATGAAATGAAAGGTCTAGCCCTCCAGTGCCCAGAAAACGTACTTGTAAGCGTGAGCGCGCCGTCAAAATTTATTTACAGCGTGCCTTTAAAAGATGGTTTCGGTTCCTACTGTAGCCTGACGTCACGACACAGTATGTGCATGGTAATGAGCCTCTCGTGACGTGCTCCGCAAAAAATCGTGACATTTTCGCCCAGTGGTCTATCGCGCGCAGCGCCTGTAGCAAGTGTGGGGTCAACGATGTACAAAATTTTGTATCGCGACTCTGCGACGACAGCAAATACTTCGGCACAGTGCAAGATGCAACGTACGCCATGCACGGTGGGTGTCGGCGTGGCTCCGGAGCCTGATTTAAGCTAAGGTGGCCTCGGAGACCTCCGCGGCATTTCAGAGGCAAAATGCCGGCACCATAGAGAGCTTGCCTTCCGATTATACGCGGGCACACACGACGATAGAGGGTAATTCTACCTCGCTAGCTCGCTTCACGGGCACCCTTATCTACGGCGACTCAACGGCGAAAGCAGACGACCGCGAGTGACGCGCGAGCGGCCATTTTGCATGTTTTTGTACCTGACGTCATCACAACTTGCCATACTGCTGCGTGAAGTCATCAAAACTTGTACTGTAGCCTGACGTCACACTAGTGTCGATGTCAGTAGGCACGCCATGTGAAAATTGACTTTGACGTCAAATTAAAATATCTTATCAGCATTTCCTGAGCTTAACATTTGCTCAGTGCCGTCTGCGCATATAGGAGAGTTGTATGGTGGAGTAAACTCAGCTTCGAAAATTGGTGTCAGTACTCCTTTAAGGTGTATCTCTTTTCTTTTTCATTTTCGTCTCTTGGTTCTGATAGGCAAACCTCGAACGACGCATTTTTGGTTAGCGCCACAATAAGGGAAAAAAAAGAGGGGGTTCTCTGCTGATTGATTTGTGGGGTGTTACGTTCCAAAACCAGCTCTGATTATAAGAGACGCCGTAGTGGAGGTCTCCGGAAATTTCGACCACCTGGGGTTCTTTAACGTGTAATGACATCGCACAGCACATGGGCCTCAGCATTTCGCCTCCATCGAAATGCAGCCGCCGCGGCCGGGATTCGATCCCGCGAGCTTCGGATCAGCAGCCGAGTGCCATAGCCGACCACCGTGGCGGGGCGGGGGTTCTCTGCTACCGCGAAAAAGGGGACAAGCGAAGCTTGGCAAATGTGCGTTCACCTCTCGTTCTCTCGCTCTTTTTTTTCTCTCTCTCTCTTCTTTTTGATATCGCGGGCGCGCTCCCGAAAACATTCTTTCAAAGCCGCCTTTTCCATCTGCGCACATAGTGAAAGGGCAATGAGTTCTTTCTCTCCTAATTATTGCGATAGCAACTATAAATAAATAAATACATATGGACAGTCTCGGCTGGTTTATGCCGTCCCCTTCGCCGCCGTCATGAACCGTATATATATATATATATATATATATATATATATATATATATATATATATATATATATATATATATATATATATATATATATATATATATATATATCGCTACGGCACATACGCGAGTATAAGCTATTTCATGGTGTGACCAGAGAAGACGACGACGAAGCGACCACCTAACGCCGGCTGTTCTTGTTGTGCACAGTTACGGCAGTGCTTGTAAATACAGATATACATAGCCTTGTACATAGCCGTAACAATATATATATATATATATATATATATATATAAAAGTCGTAAAGAAAAAAATTGGCAGATCCCACGTGCAGTGGGAATCAAGAGAATGCGAAGCACTCATAAGGAACGTAAAATGGATTTGCATTGTTGTCTCGCTGTACCGAGTTTGGTACATATGAAGTTAACGAAACGGCCGCAAGAGCACCAAGACTGTGGCATGTAAACCATGCCGCTCATACACGCATGTCATGATTCTAATGTTATGACCTGTCATTTACGTTCGTCATGCTGTCGTGTTGTGCCATACCAATTTTGGCATACATGCCATTAACGAAACGCCTGGCATGTAAGTCATGCCGCCCATGACATGCATGTTATGCATTTCATGTTATGACCTCTCATTTATGTCCGTCATGCCGTCAAATTGTTGCATACCAATTTTCCTACACATCCCACTAACGAAACGGCCAAGAGAGCACCAAGGCCTTGGCATGTAAATCATGTCGCTCATGACATGCATGTCATGATTTTCATGTTATGACCTGTCATTTACGTTCTTGATTTTGTCATCTTGTAGCATGCCAATTTTCGTATACATCCCGTTAAAGAAACGCGTGGCATGTAAATCATGTCGCCCATGACATGCGTATCATGATTTTCATGTTGTGACCTGTCAGTCATATTCGCCATGCAGTCATGTTGTGGCATACCAATTTTCGAATACATCCCATTAACGAAACGGTCAGGAGAGCACCAAGACCGTCGCATGTAAATCATGTCGCCCATGACATGCATGTCATGATTTTCATGTTATGACCTGCCATTTATGTTCGCCAGGCAGTCATGTTGTGCCATACCAATTTTCGCATACATCCCATTAGCGAAACGGCCAGGAGGGCACCAAGACCGTGGCATGTAAATCATGCCGCTCATGACATGCATGTCATGATTTTCATGTTATGACCTGTCATTTATGTTCGCCATGCAGTCATATTGTGCTGTACCAATTTTTGTATACATCCCATTAGCGAAACGGCCAGGAGAGCACTAAGGCCGTGGCATGTAAATCATGCCACTCATGACATGCATATTATGATTTTCATGTTATGACGTGTCATTTATGTTCGTCATGTAGTCATGATGTGGCATACCAATTTTCGTAAACATCCGATTAGCGAAACGGCCAGGAGAGCACGAAGGCCGTGGCATGTAAATCATGCCACTCATGACATGCATATCATGATTTTCATGTTATGACCTGTCATTTATGTTCGACATGTAGTCATGATGTGGCATACCAATTTTCGTAAACATCCGATTAGCGAAACGGCCAGGAGAGCAGAAAATCGTAGGCGGCTAGATAGATAGATAGATACGCTCAAACTCGCCGAAGTTCGCTAAGAAATGCTTCGCATTTAAAATAATTCGTACAGATGTTTCCGAAGCGCGGAATCGAACCAGGAACCTGACTGACTGACTGACTGACTGACTGACTGACTGACTGACTGACTGACTGACTGACTGAAAAACATTTATTAAACAATTTTTTTACAGGAAGAGTTCGGAGCGGTCCGTAGGGGGCCGCCCCGTACAAACACTAGGTGGGCTCCCTCTTACGGGAGCCCATTGGCGTCGGCCGCGGCCCGGGCCCGCTCGACCAAGGCCCGTTGGGCCGTCAGGTCAGAGCAGCCGAGCAGGGCTGCCTCCCAGTCTTCCCGGGAAGGGTTGGGTAGAGGGGGTAAGTTTGGGTTTTTTTGGCATGCCCAGAAGAACTTTCAGAAGAACTTTCCTCACAGTGCGGGCACTTCCCCGTGCAAGTGGGGTCGAAGTGTTTTACTATTGCCGGGCACAATAGAGTTCGGGTATAAAGGCGAAGGAGGATTCGCTCCTCCACCTTCGTGCTCCGCAGTGCGTGGTGCTAACCACTACGCCACAAAGAGCAGACGCCGTTAGCTCTCTGAAAGAGAGCTAACGGCGAGCCTTATATACACACCCTTTACCGCTGGCAGGACTCAGAGACGGCAGGCGCTTATAAGCGTTTCTTCATTACCAGCGAGATGGCGTGAGGAGCGCAGCGGGCGCATTTAAATGTCGTCGGCCAGCTCGCTCGCTGCTTCTATTTGCGCAGGGCCTTGTCCTTCCGCTGTCTGCTCGCGCGGTTGTCTCGTGCTGAGAGGAAGAGGGATGTTTCGAGCTTTGACCGTGATATCCGCGCTGATGTTACGGGAGCGTACGAAAGTCACTCGAGCTCAAGGGACGCCCGTAAACGAACAAACAGAAGATGAGCGCGAACTATCAAGTGTCACAGCTAGACACTTGAAGCACGCTAGTTTACTTCGCTGCTTCGGCCGCCTTTGCAACAGGAGCGCTGTTCAAGCTGAGAGTCCATTGTGACAGCTTATTCGCGTTCGTTAGGTGTATATCTGTGCGTTCGTTTCGTGCGTGCTTCACTTGATTGTTCGCGCTCATCTTCTGTTCATTTAGCGGTCTCCCCTAGCTTTGTATGTGTAGCTTTGTGACACACAACGTGACACACAGCAGCTTTGTGACACACAACAAACAAAAAAGAAACATAAGACGGTATATTCCACAATGGCTCCCTAGCTCCTAGGGCTGTCCTATACGTCTACGTATGAAGCCATTGGTTCTATTCTTATGCCTTAAAAAGTATGCCTGTTCCACTGTTCTTCGGCCCAGTCCACTGAGGAGATAGGTGTGCCGTAAAGGGCTGGAACAGCGACGCTGCCTGTGCCTTATTCATTCCGTGTATGCATATTGCGAAAATTTGTCCTGAGCGAGTGTTCCTTTTTCTTTTGAACTCGTTACTCGCGATCAAGTGTTCCAAGGTCCTACAACATGAAAGGTCTCCCTCCCTATAAAAGAGCATTGCCCATTAGGGCTTCCCCTGTAGATCCGTGGCCCGACAGCATTCGTTCGCACGCAATTGAAGCTACAAGTGCAATGCACGTAGATCTAGCGACAAGTCCTCCAGAGCAGTGAAATTTTGCGCGAGCAGGAAGTGCAGAAGTGTAAATGACGTGTCGTCATTTAGAGTGTTCTCGCTAGGACACCTGAGGAAGTCCGAGGCAGCACGCCAGTCCGGTCCATAGATTTCGAGCTCGCCAAGGAGGCCGTCCCGCTGCCGTTTGTGCGATAACCCTCCTGCGCTTCCCACTTCATTGTAATCTCAGGCACTCTTCCGAGCACTCGCACACACTCTCCTGTCTGCCGTTTTCGTGCGCCATCTTGGAGTAGTATAGCTGTAAGATATTCAATCCTGGCCTGGACAAAAGGGCAGCACTCTGCTCAAGTACTAAGGTAAGGCGATCGTTCAGCCCGCCGAAATGCCCAATGAGACTGGACGTGTATTCTTGGAGATTCCGTAACGATCAACATTGAGGCCGTGGGGGTCTTTATGTCTCGCAAGTTCATTCACCTTGAGCCACCGGAGCCACAACGCAAGTGGGCGACGTTGTGCCTCGTGATCCGCTGCAGAAAAGCGTCGCAGAGGCACTCGCTGGGAGCCTCACCACTGCGGTACCATGTGGCTAGGCGAGTGTGTAACCATAACAGGCAGAGGTGTATAACATGGTATAACGTCTACTTGGCCGGTGCTTGGTCCTTCAGTCTCGCCACCGATGGCGCGTCTGTGCATGCACTTCGCCGCAAGCGACGTGCTCGGTCCAGTCATCCAGTCGACGCGGCAAGACGGCAGGCCGCGGAATATTAAGCTAAGTTGCCTGCTGAAACACCGCAGCAAATGCAGGCCTTATTAAATCAGCACATTATACAGAAGCCAACATACGTTTCCCATGCGAATTAACTCTCGGCCCTCAGTCCCCAGCGACTGCGAAGCAACTCACCACGGCGGCGGTCAGACCCGTGACGAAGCAGAGGGTGCTAAGAATCGCTGGGTCCGGACAGGCCGCCATTGGAATGTGACCCTGGCAACGTTTATCGCGCGAACATTATCTAGAGAGGCGACTCTAGATGGGGTTGTTCGAGCAATTAGCGGGCATTAAATGGGATGTAGTAGGGCTTAGTGAGGCGAGGAGGACAGGAGAAGCCTGTACAGTGCTGAAAAATGGACAGTTCCTATGTTACCGTGTCTAGTGGACAGAAGATAACTGGGAGTGGAATTTCTGGTCAGCATAGAGGAATACTGTAGCATTAACGAGGGCGTAGCCTCTCTTGTAATTAGGCTTAATAAGAGGTACAATAGGTACAAATGCAAGGTGGTACAGGGATATGCGCCTACATCTAGCCATACGACCAGGTTGGTGAACACTTCTATGAAGATGTGGAATCGGCAATGGCTAAAGTTACGGTAGACTTCAGTGTAGGCAGGAAGCAGGCTGGAGACGAGGCAGTTGGGAACTATGGTGTGGGTTGTTGTGATAACAGAAAAGGCTTATTAGTAGAGTTCGCATAACGGAATAACCTGCGCATCATGAATACCTTCTTGCGCAAACGGGAGAACGGAAATGGACGTGGAGGAGCCCGAATGGGGAGCACAAAAATGAAACAGACTTCGTACTATATGCGATAGCCCTGGCGTCGTGCAGGATGTGGAAGTGCTCAGAAGGGTGAGGTGTAGTGACTACAGGATGGTAAGATCTCTAATCAGGCTGGGTTTGAGAAGGGACCCAACAAGCTAGTATGAAAGAAGCCGTTCAATGAGCTAAGAGTAAGACAGAAAGTTCAAGAATTCATGGTCGCGCTGCAGAACCGATATGCGGCTCTAACCGAGGAAACAAAGTTTACGGCTCAGCAAGCGAGTGATAATCTCAAATGCATTTTCACGGAGGGTGCAGTAGAGGGGGGGGGGGGGGAATCGCTATACATGATACTGGTAAACTTTCCCTGGAGACGAAAGATTCAATTAGAAAACGACAAAGCATGATAGCGTCCACCTTAGCTGGCAGAATAGAACTAGCGGTGATTTCGAAGTTCATCAATAAGCGTAAGACAGCTGATATACTAAAGTACAATATCGAGAGGAATGAACATGCTATAAAGAACGGAGGCAGTCTGGAAGCGGTGAAGAGGCGTCTAGGCATAAGGAAAATCAGATGTATGCACTTAAAGACAAGCAAGTCAATGCCATCACAAATAGGGATAAAATAATTATAGTAGCCGAGCAGTTCTCTAGAGATTTGTACAGTAGCCGGGACATTCAAGATAATACTGAACCAGGAAGTAGTTCAGAAGAGGTAGACATCCCACCAGGAATGACTGTAGAAACAAAAAAGGTTTTGAAAGAAATGAAAGGGGGCCAAGCATCTGGTTAGGACCACATAACAGCACAAGGATGGTGGGCAAATTATGCTGGACAAACTGGCAAGCCTGTATAAGCAATGCCTAATGACCGCGAGTGTAGCAGAATCTTGGCATAATGCGGACATCACCCTAATCCACAAGAGAGGTGACATAAAGTACTTGGAAAATTACAGGCCGATCAGCTTACTGTCAGTCGTCTACAAGATATCTACCAAAGTAATCGCTAACGGAAATCATGCCACCTTAGATATCAGTCAGCCTAATCAGTGAGCAGGGTTTCGTAAAAGCTATCCAACAATTGACCATATTCACGCAATGAGTCAGGTGATAGAGAAGTACGCGAAGTATACTTAGCCCTTATAGCCTTCATAGATTACGAGAATACATTTGACTCGATCGAAACTTCAGCAGTCATGCAGGCATTGCGGAACCAGGGTGTAGACGGGCATTACATACGAATACCAGAGGACATCTACAATGGGTCCACAGCCATCAAAGTCCTCCACAACGAGAGCAGTCAAATACCTATAAGGAAGCGCGTCAGACAAGGCGACACAATTTCTCCGACTTTATTCACAGCATGTTTACAGGCATCCAGAACAATGGATTGAGAGCAGGTAGGCTTGAGGGTTAATGGAGAATACCTCAGTAACATCAGATTTTCTGATGGCGTTGCCTTGCTAAATAACTTAAGGGTAGAGTAGAATGGTGGGCCTGAAAATGAATATCTAGAAAACTAAGGTAAAACTCGATAGCCTTGGGCGAGCACAGCGGTTTGAGATAGCTGGCGAGGCATTGGAAGTCGTAATCGAACACGCCTACTTAGGCCAGATAGTGACCCCTGATCCGAACCATGAGGCTGAGATAATTGGGAGGATAAGAATGGGATGGAGTGCATTCGGCAAGCATTGTCAGATAATGAATCGTAGCTTACCGTTCTCTCTGAAGAGGAAAGTTTATGAGAGCTGCATCTTACCGGTGCTCACCTACGGGGCAGAAACTTGGAGGCTAACTAAGTGGGTTCAGCTCAAATTGTGGACGACGCAACCAGCAATGGAACGGAAAATGGTAGGTGTAACGTTAAGGGACAAGAAGAGAGCGGAGTGGGTTAGGGAACAAACGCGTGTTAGGGACATATTAACAGAAATTAAGAAGAAGAAACGGACGGCGGTGGGCCGCGTAATGCGAAGACAAGACGACCGTTGGTCATTAAAAGTAACAGAGTGGATCCCTAGAGAAGGGGCGGCAGAAAGTTAGGTGGGCAGATGAGATCAAGAAGTTTGCGAGGATAAGCTGAGCACAGTGTTAGCAGAGGACCGGGATAATTGAAGATCTATGGGAAGGCCTTTGCCCTGCAGTGGGTGCAGACAGGCTGGTCATTATTATTATTATTATTATTATTATTATTATTATTATTATTATTATTATTATTATTATTATTATTATTATTATTATCGCACAGCACACGGGCCTAAACATTTCGCCTTCATAGAAATGCAGCTGCCGAGGCCGCGATTCGATCACGCGACCTTCTGATCAGCAGCCGACTGCCATAATCACTATACCACCGTGGCGGGGCAAACAACGTTATCAAAGTAACCCCACGTCGTCAAAGAACGTTCGCGCAACATAGGGGTTCGTTATCACACATAGCCTTAAATAATTGCAAAGCGATGCCTTCACAGTGCATTCTGCACAATGAATATTTACCCTATTTACTAAATTACATTAGTTCAAACATTTGCTTCATCGACAACGAGAGTTGCCAGTCTTATCGGGGTCGCGATTCTGGAGGAATATTTTACCGAGCACAAGGTGTATTTCCGCGTTAAAAAAGAAATCTTGAGTCCTTAGTTATCGCGCGCAAATACGAAACCCAAGACACGTAAATACGAAACCCAACCTTTTTAACCTCAGAATTCAAACCTGAGACCTTAGAGTTCAAACGCCGAAGGTCGCGGGTTCGATTCCAATACCTGTTTGTATACCTTGCCGCCCAATGTACGTTTCACTACCGCATTCAATAACCTGTGGCTCTAGCCCATGATTCTTGGATGAAGGTTGTGATTACGGGCCGCAAGAGATTTTATTATCGTCAATCGGGGCGTGAATGGTCAACATGTGATCTCGTTGCTGTCGAGAGCCGTCAGCGTCATGTCAATACATTGCAACCCTTGCATTCCAATTCTGATATATACGAAGCGGAGGAGGCCTGTGTTGGAGGTTTTCGTTATCACCACCGGCACGATAACGCCGAAGCGTTGCAATCCGCAGCCACAATACTTGAAAATATAGGTTTTCAAGATTAGCCCCTGAAACTCGAACTACGCTCTTTACATCAGCTGTAAGATTTTCTTGCCTTTAACTTAACATTTTGGTGTCTCCGCTAGATGGCCTAGTGGCTACAGATCCGAAGGTAGCGGGATTGAGTCCTGGCTGCGAAGGCTGCATTTCGACGGAGGCGAATGTTGAGGCCCGTGTGCTCTGCGATGTCAGTGCACGTTGAGGAACCCCCGATGGTCGAAATTTCCCAAGCCCTCCACGACGGCGTCTCTTATAATCATATCGTGGTTTTGGGACGTAAAACTCCAGAAATCAATTCGAATGAACATTTTGGTTTCGGTTCGCGCACAATGGTGGCAACACTGTAGCCCTTTCTTAAACCAGAACGGCCGATGAAGTTATCTTATCTACAAATCAGCCCATGTATACTTCACCTTTGCGAAATATGCGACGCGCGTGACTATGTGACACTGCCGTCATCTCTCCTGTACGGGCTGCCGTATCGAACACGCTTTCGTATCACACTCGATGTCGTTCCGTTGCACCTACGCCGGAAAGCAGAAGGCCGAACAAAAGGGTATGGGAGTAGAACAAAAGACCCTTGTGATTGTTTCTATTGAAACACTGCGGGAATGTCTCCTTCTTGGCATCCTTTCCGTCGTTCTAGCTGTCCATCGGTTGTCTAGCCTTCTCATAGCGCGGCCTGCCCATGTCCATTTTTTTCTTCTTAGAGGGCAACTCCGGCGGTTCTTTCACCATATTCTGATATCAATGTTTTTCAATGGTACTGATAGTCCTGTAACGGCCGGGGTGGTTCAGTTTGCTCAAAAACACACCAATAATTTTAAACAAGCAACTGAAAGTCATGTTCAAACCGAAACCGAAACGCGTAGATGCTTCGTGAAGCGTATGCGATGATGTTACTACTTCCCTGCCATCAGATATATGGAGCTGACGCCAGAAAATGCCAATGGCGAGGTCATCCGACGATATATTGAGTTCTGCCAGTTTTTCTGAATCTGACAGCGAAGATTTGGGCGCTGAAGTGTTGACGTTTTGCTTTTGATGGCCCGCTGGCTCAGGTGGGCAGCGTTGAAGGTAATGACGTCAAAAGCACAGGGTGGCCCGCGTAGGAATCCGCTAAAAATTTTTAAAATTCACTTACAGGTACACTAAATGACTTACAACCGCCTGACTTGGCATATATTACACTAATGAGGAGAATATATACTGAAAATTTCATTGAGATCAGTGGACAATTAAAAATCGCCGGAGTTGCCCTTTAACGGCGACTCCCGTCTGTTCTCTGACCTACTCGGCTGTCTCCCTGTCTCTTAATGTAACGCCTATAATTTCTTGTTCCATCGCCCGCTGCGTAGTTCTTAACTTCCTCTCTGGCTTTTTTGTAATTCTCCAAGTTTCTGCCCCGTATGTCATTACTGGTAAGATGCAGTAGTTATATAGTTTCCGCTTGAGTGATAATGGCAATCCCATGCTTATTCTTCGATGTATTTCTTTTACATGAGTCTGTTCTCCTGTCAGTAGCTGTCCTAGATATGTGCATTCTTGCAATACTTCTAATGTCTGCTTTTCGATCGTGAAGACACGTTCTTTCGCCGTGCCTCCTAGCATTACCTTTGTTTTCTGCATGTTTATCTTTAATCTTACCTTAGAACTTTCCCGGCTTAAGTCTACAATCATGATCTGTAGTTCGTCGCCATCATTGCTGAACAGTACTTACTATATATGTCGTCGGCGAAGCGTAAGCTACGCAAATATTCGCCGTTAATCCTTGGTCCCGTCTTGTCCCAGTCTAATCTTTTGAAGATTTCTTCCAAACATGGAGTAAATAGCATTGGAGAAATGGTATCTCTTCCTTCTCTGACAACTTTCTGTAAAGGCATTTTCCTGCTTTTCCCTGCGAAGGAGTAGGGTAGCTGTAGAATCTTTATAGATGTTGGCTATTATATTTACGTAACTATCACGTATTCCTTGACGGCGTAGTGCCTCCAGGACTGCTGTTATCTCTACCGAGTCAAAAACCTTTCCGTAGTCTATGAAAGCCATATAGAAGAGTCTGTTATATTCAGCGGATTTCTCGATTACTTTATTGATCGCATGAAGGTGGTCGATGGTGGAGCATCCTTTTCGGGACCCTGCTTGCTCTCTTGGTTGATTAAATTCAAGTGTGGCCCTTATTCTGTTTGAGATAACCTTTGTCACTATTTTGTAAAGTGCTGAGAGTTAACTGATCGGCCTGAAGTTCAAGTCTTCATCTGCCTTCTTGTGTAATAATAGAATGTGTGAGTTTTTCCAGCTGACTGGTGCATTTGAAGCTTTGAGGCATTCTGCGTACAGTGTCGCGAGCTTTCTAGTTAGGAAGTCTCCTCCATCTTTGATCGAGTCGGTGGTTATGGCGTGTTCTCTATCTGCTTTCCCACGGCACATGCCTTGAATTGCTTTCCTAACCTCGTCCGCAGTGACGCATGGAATTTCAGTGTCCTGATCGGCGCTTATTACGCTCCTCGTGGGGTGTCTCGTGTTTGAACTGTAGAGTTATGAATAAAATTCCTCGGTCGAGTTGGCTATCTCATTGAAGCTGCCTGTCTTCCACTGCATCCATTATGCTCTTTCCCGTACAAAGCTTACTTTGAGTTGCCTTGATGCTGACTCCTTTCCTGACGGCTACTTCTATATTTGTTTCACGTTATGGTTACGTATGTTCCTGACTACTTTTGTTGATGAGCTTAGACAGCTATCTCTTGAGTAGTTATTCTCGTCTGTTGGCGTTGTTTTATTAATTTTTTAGAGAGAGCTTACTTACATCTTGTCTGAGTGTTTTAGATGCGGAGCATCTCTTGCTCGCGGTTATGTCACGTGTCCGGCGTCCGCACTCGCACTACGCATGCGCGACTCTCCTCCCCCTTCCTTCTCTCCAACAGCTGCTGCAATAAACAAAGCGGGTAGAGAGCGCGCGCGCTCTTCGCTTTAGTATCTCCTCCTTCTCCGATGAAAGAAGTTGGTGGTGTTGTGTGATGGAAGCAACAATTCCGTCGGCGAGTGGGTTGACGCAAGTACGCATCAGCATCAACCCACACTCTGACAACGGTCACGCGATGCGTGGTAACGAACCAAGTTAACAACGTAATAACACGCAAGGTTCACCGCAAGGTTCACCGCAAGGGTAACACCGAAAACACTGCAAACCTGTAAACACCGCCGTTAAATGCACCGTTGAAACTCCCAGCGATGCTCCGCATCACCCCATGGTCCCCTTCGGGGAGATGGTGTAATTTTTCTTCCTGCTTCGATTGCTGCTTCGGTGATCAGCCTAGTAATGTTTTCATTCTCTTCTTAATGTCCTCATTTTCTTCCTGTCCTTGAGCCTCATACTTGTTCTTAAGTGCAATTCTACATTCTTTTGCTTTTGCCCTGACGACATCGAGGTCGGCCTGTTTCCGTACGAGTAACTGTGCTTGGGATTGAGAGTTCTCTTTGCCCTTACTAGTCTGTGATCACTAATTTTGATCTTACCGACCACTTCCGTGTCTTGTACTACACCTGGATCACTGCACGCTATGAAATCAACTTCGTTTTTCGTGTCTCCGTTAGGGCTTTCCCATGTCCACTTCCTGGTCTTAGGTATTCATTACACCGAATTGATTTCCTTTTGCGAATTCCGTTAGCATCTTCCCTCAGCTATTCCTGATTGATTGAATGATTTGTGGGGTTTAACGTCCCAAAACCAGCTCTGATTATGAGAGACGCCGTAGTGGGGGGCTCCGGAAATTTCGACCACCCGGAGTTCTTTAACGTGCGCTGACATTGCGTACTACGCGGGCCTCAACATTTCGCCTCCATCGAAATGCAGCCGCCGGGGCCGGGACCCTCAGCTATTCCTATCGCCTACAGCGTAATTCCCGACAACCTGTTCTCCTTGTAGTTTCTTTCCTGTTTTCGCGTTAATTCCCCCATAAGTAGCGCATATTGGGTGTGTACCTTGTTCATTGCCCTTTCCACAACCTCATAAATCTGCTCTACATCCTCGTCATTGTAAATGCCAGAGGCCCGTGTACTGTGCGTTGTCAGTGCACGTTAAAGAACCCCAGGTGGTCTAAATTTCCGGAGCCCTCCACTACGGCCTTTCTCTCTCTATCTCTTTCACTCCCTTTCCCCCACCCCCACGGACGCTTAGCCGTGCTCCCTACATGGGCTGCAGAAATTAGCGTCCTTTCAGAACCACAATCAATCAATCAATCAAAATCAATCGTCATTGTGGCTGGTCGTTCGGGTGTACCCTTGTATAACTTTTAGTTTGTATCTCTTGTTTAGTTTTATCATGACACCTTGAGCTTGAACATGTGCTCATTTCAAGGCACCGACAAGTGAAATTGCGTTTAAAGGAAACGTGGCGTAGCCTGGCGGTGAAGCCCTGGTACTGCTTTCTGGAGTCTGTGAATTGCTGCACGTCGCCTGCTACTGTTCATACGACCATAACTCGGTCTTAAAATTGCAGCCAATACATAAAAACGCATCC
The DNA here is from genome assembly GCA_013339685.2 of Hyalomma asiaticum. Taxonomy (NCBI): domain Eukaryota; kingdom Metazoa; phylum Arthropoda; class Arachnida; order Ixodida; family Ixodidae; genus Hyalomma; species Hyalomma asiaticum. The sequence goes on along the minus strand of CM023489.1, from coordinate 58,508,299 downwards.
CAGTCTTATTATTCGCCACGGAGGAAGGAAAAAAGAGGAGAGGGCCTGCCCAACCCGCGTGCTGGCAGAGAAGTGTGGAGGAAGTGACGCATTAGCGGCCATTACTACGGGGAAAAATGGCGGCCTTGTGGCCATGTGCGCGCGGCGTGTTGTGTTATTGCGGCGTATGTGGTTCTGTGGATCCCGTACCGTGCTGTGCCGTGGCGAACTGCAAGTGTTCGACAGTGTGCAGTCTTCGTGCCGCATTTAAACTGCGCAGCGTTCTCCCGCTGGTTGCTGCAGCCAGCGGGTCTGAGCTAGAGAGCGTCTAACGAGAGAGCATCGACGGACTGTACGGCGAGTGAAGGATGTTTGCAATGCTCAGCGAAGTCATTTCAAAGCGGCGTCACAGAAGGAGACATTGTTAAGTAATTTGTACGGCGAACGCCTGGCAGGTCAGTGACAGTTGTGCAGTGTTTCTGCTCCGGGCATCGCACAGCAAGACATTAAAGCATGCTTTCGTACTAAATGTGTATATGTTGTCTGTAGCTACGAACTGCGCTTGTGCATGTTATAAGCACTTTTTTTTTGTTCGTTTACGATTACGATGCTCGCTCTTCGCAGTGCGTACGGCATGAGAGCACTAAGCGTGGTTCTCACAGAGCGAACTTCACCAAGGGAGGTCGCGCGTCTTAAAACATAGCGAGACGCGCCGGCGCGTTCCCGCCGCAGCAAGCTAGCACGACCGTCGGCCGGTGCCGGCCAGCAACGACATACTTTGGAGACGCTGGCTTCGAGGGGACGACGGCGCGATAAAGCACCGCTGTCCGCCGTTATTCGCGCGATGTCCATAGTGCACTACACACATACTACATTGCGGTACTGTTCGCAGCAGCTCACCCCGTGCGGTCTGTGAAGTGGTGCCGGCGGTCGCCGCACGCTCGACACACTGGCGTCGCCTGATGGACACAGATGACGGGCGCGTGCGCCTAAATTTCTGGCTCGTGCCAACGCGCGACTGCCGCCGTACGAAGTTCGCTTTCTCGAAGCTGAAAATTCGTGGTATAACGGTCGCCTTTGACCCGTTTGGTACCGTCCACGATCGCAGCCGCTCGCAACCATTCCCAGCGAGAAGCGGAGCGTTGGTTTAGGATAGCGCAATGCGCATGCGCCGCGCCCCGTTGACATGGCTGAAATCGGTACATTGCCGATCTCGAAGGCTCTAACGCTGGCTTCACAAAAAGTGACGTCACGGCCTCTCCTCAGTTTTCCTTCCTCCGTGTTATTCGCTTTCTGTGCAGCAAAAGGGGTCGACGCTGACTAGCGTCGCTGCCCTCGCGGTAAACGAAATCTGCTTTTAACCGCGGCGCATGCGGGCAGCGTCTACAAGGCGTTGCGCGCACGCGCTCTCTCGGGGCAGAGCCCGGTGCTACAGTGCCTAGAAATATACTTTTTTTTTTCTAGGCATTATACCGGTGCAAACACACACGACAGCTGTCAGCCGCTGTTTGCAACATTTATTGCGTTAAGACTCTATAAGCAGGAAATCCTGATTTTAAAAAAAGAATGAGTTACGGCGTTTTCCCCGCTGTCATTGCATGATTGGACCATCTGACCGGCAAGCTTACCATTCAAATAAATAAACCAAGTAATTTAGGTACTTTAAAAATTGGTTGTCGGTTCCTTTCACCTCCTGCTTTCTACTTTTGTCGAGCCCATGACATCATTCGAGGAACTGGGTATGCCAAGAATTTTCTAGGAATGCGAGGACGGAAGCTTCGTTGAACCTTCTGTTGATATGCTGCTCTCGTAAGTTCTGGTTTCTAACTTTCGCGTATTTGCCATGATCCCATGCGGCGACGTGTCTTGTACACGTCGCCGCGTGGTACACGGCGGCGCGCTTAGCGCCACCGTTTATTTCAGCACTGGTAATACGGGCATGAACCACACGTGACCTGATGCGAACCTTTACAGCCAATGCCATTTTTAACCTTTACACCCTGTGTTCCCTCTTCGGTCCCATCTTGCATTTTAGCGCTGTTATGAAATCTTAATCATGCTGTACCAACATGTCCAATCCGGCGCTACATTCTGCCAAATTAGATTGATTTCTGGGGTTTTACGTCCCAAAAACCACCACGTGATTATGAGAGACGCCGTAGTGGAGGGCTCCAGAAATTTCGACCACCCGGAGTTCTTTAACGTGCGCTGAAATCGCGTACTACGCGGGCCTCAACATTCCGCCTCCATCGAAATGCAGGCGCCGCGGCCGGGCTTCGATCCCGCGACCTTCGGACCGGCAGTCGACTGCCATAGCGACTAGACCACAGTGCCGGGGCCAAATTAAATGTCATCGAATTTCCTAGGTTTGCCTACCAAACTTCCTGGCTTTCGCCTTTTCTACTCTTAAACGATAGCTAAGGACTCCTAGGACTTTCGTTTATCAGCTCCATAGCATTTACCGCAGGTCTGGTTATCTTGTCAGCCATCAGGCGGGAGGAGTATCTAGCCCGCCAGCACCAGCAGACGTTTGTTCAAATTCATCTAATTAAAAAAATTGGCAGATCCCATGTGCAGTGGGAATCAAGGAAATGCGAAGCACGCATAAGGAACGTAAAATGGATTTGCATTGTTGTCTCGCTATACCGAGTTTGGTACATATGAAGTTAACGAAACGGCCGCAAGAGCACCATGACTGTGGCATGTAAACCATGCCGCTCATACACGCATGTCATGATTCTAACGTTATGACCTGTCATTTACGTTCGTCATGCGGTCGTGCTGCGCCATAGCAATTTTGGTATACATCCCATTAACGAAACGAGTGGCGTGTAGATCATGCCGCTAATGACATGCATGTCACGATTTTCATATTATGACCTGTCATTTATGATCGTCATGCAGTCATGCTGTGCCAAACCAATTTTCGTATACATCCCATTGACGAAACGGCAGTATAGCGCCAGGACAATGGCATGTAAATCATGGCGGTCATGACACGCTTGTCATGATTCTAATTGTGACCTGTCATTTACGTTCGTCAACATAGCAATTTTGGTATACATCCCAATCCCATTAACGAAACGCCTGGCATGTAAATCATGCCGCCCATGACATGCATGTTATGCTTTTCATGTTATGACCTGTCATTTATGTTCGTCATGCAGTCATGTTGTTGCGTACCAGTTTTCCTATACATCCCACTAACGAAACGGCCAAGAGAGCACCAATGCCGTGGCATGTAAATCATGTCGCTCATGACATGCATGTCATGATTTTCATGTTATGACCTGTCATTTACGTTCGTGATGCAGTCATCTTGTGGCATGCCAATTTTCGTATACATCCCGTTAACGAAACGCGTGGCAGGTAAATCATGTCGCTCATGACATGCATGTCATGATTTTCATGTTGTGACCTGTCATTTATGTTCGTCATGCAGTCATATTGTGGCATACCAATTTTGTATACATCCCATTAACGAGACGACCAGGAGAGCACCAAGACCGTGACATGTAAATCATGTCGCTTATGACATGCATGTGACGATTTTCATGTTATGACCTGTCATTTATGTTCGCCATGCAGTCATATTGTGGCCATACCAATTTTCGTATACATCTCATTAGCGAAACGGCCAGGAGAGCACCAAGACCGTGGCATGTAAATCATGCAGCTCATGACATGCATGTCATGATTTTCATTTTATGACCTGTCATTTATATTCGTCATGTAGTCGTGATGTGGCATATTAATCTTGGTAAACATCCCATTAGCGAAACGGCCAGGAGAGCACAAAATCGTAGGCTGCTAGATAGATAGATAGATAGATAGATAGATAGATAGATAGATAGATAGATAGATAGATAGATAGATAGATAGATAGATACGCTCAAACTCGCCGAAGTTCGCTAAGAAATGCTTCGCATTTAAAAAAACGTAGATGGAGGATACTCGGCAGTGCCGAACTGTCAAGTTCCTCTTCGTGCCGGTGTGCCTTTCGGACAAAGCGCCGAAGCACGTTTTCGATATCTTATCCGGTGGCTATAACAAAGCCATGTCAGCACGCTAATATAGGAATCCAAGTCTGCATGCGTACAGGCTCATTATAAACGTTATGTTTTGTTCCCTTTTTTCTTTGAATACGATAAGAGGATTCTTCACGAGCGGACGTCAAGATCGATAGCTGATTCTTTCATTTAGCTTTTTTTTTCTTTTCTTCGGGCCCATGCATATCCTTTTTGTGGGTGTGCGCTGATAAGGGACGCAACGCCTTCCATTCATTCCAATGAACAATCCCTCTACGACAGCTAATCTCAAAAGCTTTTTTTGTGCCTTTGATCGGCCACGGCTTACTGAAAAGCTCTCTGGACTATAGTTCATTAAGTTATAAAAAAGCAGAATTCCTGGATTGACGTCTTTTCTTATCGCGTTGCGGACGTGGCTTAATCAGATCCACAGAGCCACTTGACAATCAGCCATGATGGCGGGCGAGATAACTACTGCAGAGATAACTACTGTTCTCTCTGATGGCGTGTACAGTGACATCAGCGACGGACAGCTACTATGATGGCTATAGCATACAGAAACATACGTAAAGAGTGGCCACAGGGGCCGTTTCGCTGCCGAGCCTGACAACCCGGCAGATGATATAGCGATGGCCGCTTCCACTTCGCTTCAAAGATAGATAGCTTATCATGCCTCCAGCGGTCTGCATTGAGGTGTCACATATTTCTCTGTGACGTCCCTTCTGTGGCGTCCCGTCTCCATAGAAACGTTGATACTGCGCCGGCTGCTCAGTTCATGTGCCACTGGTTACGCCCACCTCCCCGCGCTTTTCAACACGCCGGTTCGCTGCTGCGGTAAGTTCCTTCTGCACAAATAATTTGCAGTTTCTTGCGTTCAACGCTGTTAAAGAGGTGCTTATTGGCGCTAATGGAGTGTATTTTGCGTGCGTATCATACAATATGTGCTTCGGCGCCCGCCGGTGCTTGTTCGTAAGCGTGGGTCGTACTTGACGCGTTGGTGTCATTGCTAAACCATTCTTGTTGTGGCTCTCGTGGATGTTTTAGACGAAATAGACGCAGCGCCTCTGCGGCTTTTTTCTTTTGTTTTTGACTTGGTGTTCTGCGGTTTGCCATTCATATTTTTGCTCCCCTTTGTAATATGATGCACATTATCAAGTGTGTGATGAGGCATGTTTCTTTTCGTACAATTTCCCATGTAAACAAGGAAAACTAAAATATTTTGTACCGTGCCACTACATTCCTATTTTAATTCAGAAAAGCGGTTTAGGCTAAATCTTGAAAAAAATTACAACAATAGCAGCTCTGATCGCAGAATTTTATCCTATTCGCGTGAGCAAATTCTGTTTTGCATGAATACATCGAGGATCTTGGTGCTTTTTTGTTTAGTGAAAAGGTTGCGATCTGCTAGATTATACGCCTGTATACGCTAAAAATGCAACATTGAAGCTTCACTAAGGACGACGTAGTTGAGTCAGGTAAACTATAGATTCAAAAGCGTTGCTTTCAAAACCGAAACCAAAACAGAGCTAAACCAGGCGTCCCTAACTCGGAAGACAGTACTGCCGGTCTGACCAGCCGCTATTCGCGCTGGTAGTAGCTGGGCCGCAAGGCCCACGGGAGTGTCCGCTCTTTACGTAAGTATGGGAGCGATCGGAAATCTTTGTTCGGAGCAGAACGCGTTCGCTGGCTGCAACGTCATTAACAAGAGAGAGAGAGAAAAGGGGGGGGGGGGGGGCTGTCGTTGTGCGCGCTGCAGATTTGGCGCTACTGAGTGAGCCGCAGGCTTCCAGGATTGGCCACTCTCCCTTGTTTGAGTAGGTGCTTTGTTGTGACAGGGTCGCGCGTAAAATATGCGAGAACGGGAGGGCGAGAGCAGCCAATGGGCAAGCGGTGAACATCCAAAAAAATTGACGAACATCTTTTGTTGTCATATTATAGACAATAAACTACAAATCGAAATATTTTTCGTCTTCAAATGAATAAGACTATTTTATGCAAATCAAGGATTTTTGATCGCGAGCTTAAACGCGTGACATGCACAGAAAACGTGACCATACAAAAACGAGGCTGCGCCCCGCTGTTCACGAGGTAAGCATGACCCCGACCAATGACGTGCAGTGAAAAGCGAACAAAACCGCCCGCGTTCGGAAATAACGATCTCCGATCTCACCCTATGTTTCTCTATGGCTATAGTGCCTAAGTGTGGTGCATATATTGCGCAAAGCGTGTGTGGTAAACATCGTCAATAAGATAAAGGTTCCTTTGCCTCATCTCTGAGTCGTACCCTTCATCGTGTCGTCGTTTGTTCCTCGGATAAATTTTGACAGACAGACAGGCGTCTACGCGTTAAAAGCGCGATATGATTATGGGGCACCCCGTAGTGGAGGGCTCAGGAAATTTTGACCACCTGGGGTTCTTCTCTAACGTGCACTGACAATTAACGCACAGTACACGGGCCTCCAAGATTTCCACCCTCATGGCAGGCTGTGCGAACGTAGTGCCGTTGACTGGAACTTCACAGAACTGCGCGGGCTGCAACTTCTCTGGGACTGCGTCGGACACGTGAAAAGTCACGTCTGCATGCCGAGGCATTGTGGGTTGGACGACGCAGGAGAAAGTCGGTGCTGGGGCAGAAAGGCGCGGCGGTGCGTAAGTCGGTGGGTGTAGCGGCGATGACGCTAGCAATGCGACGAATGGTCTCGCGATTTAGGCGAAGGAGACGGGTATAGGGTTGGTGGACGCGACTGGGTAGCACAGTGCACCTAGGATTTGGTGAAGCTGACCTTCCTGTCGTATTCGAGGCTGCGGCCACGCCTGCTTCCAGGTCAGTGTAGTAGAGCGTAGTCTGTATCTCCTGGTCGAGGGCAATGATTTCCGAGTGCTTTTCCGAGTGCTTGCATACGAAGAATTCGAGATGGTTTTCGAGCGTTCCTGTCGGGGTTCTGAGATCTTCGAGCAGGGTGTTGAGAATCGAGATGGCCTCGGTAATCGCGGTGCGAAGGAAGCCGCGCTTTGTCCGCAGTTGCTCCATATCCGAATGTCGATGGCCGTACGACCGCGCGGGTTTCGGCACCAGGATGTAAAGAAAATACGAAGAGGTGGAACCGGACCGCACCTTCTGGCCTGTTCGGAGGTTGTTGTTGTTGTTGTTGTTGTTGTTGTTGTTGTTGTTGGCCCTTGTATACCATGGTGCAATCCACTCTGGGGGATCGGCCATGAACCGAAAAAGAGACGTGTGGGAGAGGACTACTAATAAAAAATAGAAAAAAGATTGTAATACAAATTTAGTAATCAAATTTAGGTTAGAAGAATAGTTTCCTGAGAAGACTGAAGGTATATAATTATAAAAAAAGGGAAGCGAACGCTATGGAGATTGGTTCTCACGTACTGTGATCAATAATAGATATAAAACAGACAGCTGAGCTAATCAACACTGAATTCTTTTTATCTCACGAAGAAAAGCGCATACGGCCTTATTAACGTTCCTGTGACTAAATCCCAGAACAGCCGCACCAAGAGAGTGCACTACCGGAAGAGGAGACAAATTTAAACCCATTTTCGCAAGGGTACTTCCAGAAACCTTTTACGTTGCATATTGAATCTTCGACATGATATGAAGAAGTGCTCCAGAGACTCATCCTCTCATCACAACGCTGACACAACGGTGAATGAGCCAGACCAGACCTGTACAGGTAAAAGTTCAGTGCGGGGACTCGGCATCGTAATATAATGGTTGAGATTTCTGCTCTTCTAGTTTCGCACCATCAGGTTATGGGCGAACTGCAGCGCAAGCCCGCCCGTGGCCGCTGCTCGAGTTGGGCACCCCTTCGTCGTCTTTATTTTGTAGCATTGCCGTCCAACGTTCATAAATCGTATCTTGCATTCTATGCCTAGTTTTTACAATGTCCGTTAACTTTTGTAGCACTTTTGAATACGAGATCCTTAACTGGATCCTATCGTGATGGCCTTGAAGAAAGCATGTGGCTTCTAGTCGAGTTTCAAGCCAGTCCCACGCCTGTGAAATCGGAGTGAACGGCGGAGCTGGGCATGCAAACACCACCAACTGGCGAACGCGGACTGAGTACTCTCGTTGTGTTTCTTAATCTTCTTTCGCCTTCGTTCCTCCTTTATCGCTTTCTACATCGTCTTCTCTGTTCTTTGACCTTTCTTTATCTCATCCTATACTACACTCTCTCTCCTCCTTTCTCCCCTCCTCAACCTAACTTTTCTTTCCCGTGCCCTTGTACCTTATACTATACAAGGTCATGCTCTGCTGCCCTTTCACCTCCTGCTTCCTTTCACCCTCACCTTCACATCGCTTCTCCATGACCTCACTTCCCTTTCCCAACCCCTTGCTGTACTACATACTGTACAAGGCTATTCCACCTTTTACCCCCTGTCCACTTACCTTCCTCCCCACCCTCACTTCTGTTTCTCACCCCCTTGCTACACTATGGTATGCATGGCTATGCTATGCTAAAGTTATGTAAAATTTTATGCCAAGGGGTGCAACCTTCCGAATAAAAAGAAGAGCTGCTTGGCACATACCCACTTTCTGTGGCGCATAAACCATACCATACAAGGGTATATGCCATGTTTTATTCTTTTACCTTTTCCTTTCCTTACTCCTCTCCTTCACATCACTCCTTCTCACCCCGACTTCCATTTCCCAATCCCTTGATGTAAATCCCTTGATGCGTGGATATGCCATGCTAGGGGCTGCTCGGCACGTATCCGCTTTCTGTGGATACGTCCCGTCCCGTCCCGCCCCCTCCCATCTGGTTATACAGCTTCGCTGTCAAAAAATACCGCACCAGTTACATGACAACGTATGCAAATGCCAATATCCGATCACGCGTGGTGCATACCGGCACGGATATGTGACGTTGAGGGCATGAAAAGGCATATTGTGGTGCACCTCATCTGAAAACGACTACTTGCTTGAAGAACTCCACAAGCCATTTCGCGTGATCGATGCGGAGAAAATATGACCCCATGACAAAACCGAATTGTTACCCTCAAGTCCATTGACATTGACCACGGCGATGTCTTGAAGTCCCATCTTCCTACTGCCTTACTAAAGGCATATCATTTTCAACGGGTGTTCTTCGGTTCCACCATAGATCTGTCCTGATCATTGTCACCAACGATACAGCAGAGAAAATCCTGCTTCCGCAACACACAAGAGCGATCTTTACCGATATGGGTCACACATCTCGCCGCTTCAGCCAGTCTCTCCCTAGGATCCTACTCTTGATGACTCTCCTTCTGCCGCCGCCCTTACAGCGGTCGTCATCACTGCACCTGACAGCTGCGCAGACGCAACAATTACTTGATTTGCTGAAAAAGCACAAAGCACGCTAATTCTTTAACGTCTATTCTTCAAAATTGGACCAAACTACTGTTGCCACAACACGGAATTTATGCATGTCTGCCGCATAAAACTCTTCACGCGGCGTTCATCCATCAGGATGGCCGCTTTCGCGTAACGGGAAAGGGGGGAGGGGGGGGGAGGAGTCATTAGTGTGGGCGTTTCTTACGCTCGTCTTCCTCATCTCTATCTCACCATCATCACTATACGTATGACGTATTTTTTCATCGCCTGTGCTCGTAATCATCATCATCGTGTATGGGCCGCTCTGGTTTGCTTCTGCCGATGCTACCGGTCCGAATAAACGTCGTGCACCCCAAGACTTGATCATATATCCCATCATATATTCATGTTTATTTATTTCAGACAACAAAGAAAGACAGAAGTTGCCTGTGGTACCGGCGTGAAGGCCCAGAAAGCCTGACAAAGCACCCATTCCTCGCTTACACACGCATAAATAGCCAGTCATACATAAACATTCGTTGGGTAAGGGACAATACAAACAAACATCGTAATCAAGAAATGTGAAATGTGATGCCATTAGACGAAGGACATAAGTACGTTCTGAAGATTGGTACGCAAAACAAAATTAAATGAATACCTTATACACAATTATTGCATGAATAAGGAGAAACAATTAATGTACACTTGAGCTGCACGGAGTGGGAGGAGCAATATAGTTTTGGATTTGTAGAAGGTAGGCAGGAATTTTTTTGTAGATGTCAATCAAATGTAAATTCCAATCCTCACAGCTGGGCCTAAATTAGTTACCGAGCGTTGGGCCGCCATTTTGCCACGGACAAATTGGGTGAAGTTTCCTATGTTCAGATTCCCGCGTTGTGCTGCATGATTCTTCAAAGAACCAGCTCGGATTATTTCTTTAAATAAAGGGGGCCGGCAGGGACATAGCCAGAATTTATTTCGGTAAGGGTCGAAGCCACGTTTGTGTATGTATACATATGTGTTTATATGACATGCTTGTATATGTGTATACAAACTTCAAAAAATTTCGGGAGGGGTTTGAACCCCCCCCCCCCCCCAGCCCTCCCCCTGGCTACACCTGTGGGGGCGGGGGCCAGCGCCGGCGGCGCACCGCAACTTATCGCGCGACGGCGGCGGCGTCGGCGGTAAGGACTTCGGCGGTAAGGGACTTCGGCGGTAAGGTCCCTGTAGGTAGCGCAAACCATTGTCTAGAGAGGATAGAAGAATCTCATCCCCGCCCTCTACCTCCCACCCTCAGCTCTTCACCCTTTTCCGCTCACCTATTGAACCTGGCTGAACATGTGACCGAAAAGCCTTCAATGCCTCTCCGTTTTCCTGGAAAGCGACGCCATGAGTGAGCGTAGAACCACCAGCACCCAATGGCGCGGTACGAAAAGTAGGCTCTTCACATTTTTCAGGGAGTCTCAGCTGCCGCCCGATGTCGACTTGCCGCCCTGTTGGCTGCTTGAACTACATTTAAAAAAAAAGAAAATAAGCCTTTGTGTTTTCTCAATGAAAATAAAGCATTAATGGTGAGCGATGTGGCTGCATCATATAAGGAGGAAGAACTTCGCGACTGAGGGAGGCATTGCGAGAAATGTTCAATGAAGCTGAAGATTCGTGGTTAGGTTAGACGAAAAAAAAAAACATCATGACCTTACCGGCTGTGTTTTCTTGCACACTTTTGTTAACAATGCAAGCTTTTGAAATCGTAAACTGTACCAACTACAGCAAAATCTTCGCGATTTCCTTTCCGCAAAATTTGCGAACATCTGTCGGACGCGCAAATATGTTTCGCCAGAGTCATTTTGCGTGAAATGTGGTTCCTCTCTGGGCTCCGGCGCGGCTCATGAATAGTTTTCACGAAACGCAGTTACCGCAAGTCGGTTTCCGCAAAGCTTGGGCGCCCCAAAAGTATAAGTAAGGGCTACAAAAATATTTAGGGTTTGTTCTTTTAGCCTTTATTTTCTCAAGTGCCTAAGAAAGGGTGATTAGATGCATACCACAAAAAGAGTGATACGTTTGTAGCATTGATAAAGCAACGCAATGTACTTACTAGACAAGTAAGTGATTATGCTTATGAGCGGCTGCCCTTATGCAAACATTTTTTTTTATTCTTTTACCTTCAAATTTCATTTTTTTTTCTCTTGCTCTATATGGTCCCACAAAAATAAAATTTTGACATTCTCTTTATTTCCGTTCCTGCTTTCTATTTTATTCAATTATATAGACAGCATCGACGGGACCTGGCCGTCGCCGTCACGTCCCGTATAAAGTCCAAATTGATAACAACCCCCCGCGCATCATACGCTCTACCCGCGGGTAAAAGCACGCGAGTGGGGGCTATGAACGCGGCTGCAGCAGAGATCAAACGAGCCCGGCCCACCTCCCTAGCTCGGAGGGCTCATGCGACAGCATAACTCCGATCCGGACGCCTGCCGTCGAAGTGAAGAGGAAACTACCCGTCTTTAACAAGCATGAAAAAATGAAGATGGGGGGGGGGGGGGGGGGGTGCTCGAGCAGCAAATGTGGGCTTCGCGCGCGCTATCTCGACAACCATCAGTGGGCGCGGTTCGTGTGCGCTCACAGCGCGAAGGTCCCTGGAGCAGCCGTATTCTCTTGCAACAGCGTTTCGTAGAGTTATGTGAAATCGTTTCCAAAAGAGTTAGCTGCCAGCCTCACTTCGTAACGCACTACAATTTCTTGCTGTCGCATTCACTGATTGGCCCTTTCGGTGAAACTGTGATTTTTTCAATATATCGAAAATTTCGTGTGTTTTCATTACGAAATTTTAACGCGCCTCTACAAGCTCATAAAAGGTTTAATATTTGCTGGTTTCATGTCTGATATTTCTTCAGTGCTCGTAAAGCTGTAAACTTAAATAGTAAAGAGAAAATGAGAAGATCGTTCCTTACACTTACGGAAAGGAGCGTGCGCCATAAGAAAGCAATAACATTTAAGTTGGCACTGAAAGTCGTGAAAAAAATGACGGGTGGCACCACCCTCGACGAACAGTGTCAAATCCCCAAGAAAAGCCAAGGAATACCTACGCAAGTTTAATTATCCTGCTCAAAGGCATATTACTTCCAATTGTATTTGACACAAATCTGGTAACATTGTTTCGCGACAAACGGTAACTCTCATTTTTAAATCGGTATTATAAAAGCGAAGTAACCAGTGTTGCCGGCGTCCCTATACACATACAGAAGTGGTGAACACGAAGAACCAAAAATTCTGTTTTAAAAAATTTATACAGGCTTTCCAGCGAAGCCGCTGCAAACTTATACACTTTGAAATATGGGCTTTCTACTGGGATAAAAAGCAGCAAATTGACGAAGGACGGTAGGCACTCCTCTTAATAATAATTGTTTATTTTCTTGCCAAACCCATGATAAGCAATTTTGGGCGCCTGGGGTTCTTTGACGTGCACTTAAAGGGACACTGAAGTGAAGCAGTAATTCAATTTTTACTGACATATGGCGTTCTTTAAGAATTCTACGGTGGTTTATTTTGTCATCACGGGCTAAATATTTGAAGGGAAAATGAAGCTCGAAGTTCGACTGTCTTGAATTTTGCGCAGAAACCTCAGAACGTCAACGGAAGCGTGACATATCACAGATTTCAGACTCACTTTGGTTGCATTTTGGCCACATAAGCTCAATGGAATTTTATGAAACTTGCTACATTAGTTCTCTGGCCACTTAAGAACACGATGCAGCAGTGGCGCACCGACGAGGGGGGAGGGGGGGGGTTGTAACCCCCCCCCCCCCCCGAGGCCGACCTAACCCACCTCCCACCCCGTAACTGCTCCTATGTCCTAGAAGAATGTGGCGCTAATGTCTCTACAAAACGCCGAAAAAATAATAAAATAATCATCGTCATTGATGTTACTATTATTTGGCATTTTATTTACTTTTTTTACACACGCAACAACTGTGTTATCGCATGCCCGGCCTTTCGTGAAAAATTGACCCCCCGCCCCTGGCAGAGATCCTCGGTGCGCTACTGCGATGCAGTTCATTTTCACCCTCTGAAGTGCAACGTAGCGCAGACCATAAAATTGACTTCGACAGCGCCTCTGTTATTGGAACAGAGAGGAATTTGGGAAAGGGGCTCTTGCTCGAGTCCTGGCACATTCAACACACACCTGAAAACGTGAACCGCTTGCTGGGGACAATGCGTTCATGGTCTCCGAAACGTTAGGGAAAGGGAAAGCAGGAGTCATGTTGAGAGTACAAGACGCGGCGACACTTCCGTGACCAACACAGTCACCCCCCGAAGAAGGGATCGAGTCGGTCCCGAAACGTCGGGCTCTCTTTAAACTGTGGCTGGACTCCTAAATGTATCCCCTTCTTTATTGAATTTCGCTCTGCAACTACAGTGCTGTAACTCCGCGTTCTCGGGCCTCCTGACCTTGCTTCAAACCACGAGGAAGTCGTGCTTCAAACAGCAAAGGGAATGCGCGCACGGAGGAGAGTGCTTTCTAGATGCGTGCGTCGCCGCGGTAAAGCGGCGGCGCAGAGCGGTGCGGCGGGGTGTCGCACTTTCAGTACGCATAGACTCCAAGATTTAGCCTGGTCACAAAAGAGCGCTTTAACTCTCGGAGGCTTTCCACATACTCGCCTAAATTTTGAGGTTTTCCGCATCAGTAACACATTATCTAGGAACTTTACAATTCATTATTTTGTTTGTTTTTATCACGGTTAGATAGGCACTGTATGCATGTGACTGCTCTACGCGAACTCTGTGATGCGTCGGCGTAGCGGAGATCAGTGGTCGCATGGAAGTGGTCGGCTCCGCCGCCTTACTCTCACCTCCTCGCCCGCTCTCTCCCGCAACCTGTTTGCGCGGAGAGAGGGAGAGAGAGAGAGAGAACAAGAGCGTTTCTTCGTGTTGTTGGTGCTTTCTCTGCTGGCCTCCGCGGCATGCCAATGTCAGGAGACGACGAGGGTTCGCAGTATATATTTTCTGCGGACGATATCCAACCATAGGTACGAAACCCGGCTTACTTCTTCCTAGCGACGGTAAGTAGTGCTCCCGTTGCTGCCATTTCGAACGCGACTCTGCGTTGAAACTGGCGCGGTCTCGTCGGAGGCCCGTCAAGTATGATCGGAATGTAAACAAATCGCTCAATGCACTCCGTTTAAAGCGCCTAACAATGTAGGGGCAGCGCCACGCACGGATAGCTGCATGCCGTTCGCTCGTGCGGCTGTTTTGGGCGCGCAATTAAATCATTTCTCCGTGGAGATCACTTCGTTGCCGGCTTGAAAGATGCAAAGGTTCAGATTCGGCTTGAAAGATGCAACGCGCGTCCGCTTCCGAAGGATGTCGGCATTCGGTGTAGTGTCTGTGCATTCTCATGCCATCTAATGCGTTGTACTCTTAAAACTACCCCTAAAGGATAAGTGGTGCCAGTGGGAAACATAAACGTGCTAAATACTTCCTACGCATACAACGTTGCACTTCTCGCACATATGAATGGGCGTACTTGAGGCTCACGATATCATCGGAATGCAGTGGATGTTCCGTACATATCGGGACAATCGCTTAAGTACTATGAGCCACAGTGGCTTGAAACGTCTTTCGCATATGTATATTACGTCAAGTTTATAACGCAAACGTTATACCTCTGGTTTCCCGTGTCGTTGGCGGGCTGCGTTTGAGGCATAGGATTCAGAGCAGTCAGTTGACTTTTAAGTCGTGTAACGACGTTTTTGATATAGTAGTTTGTACGCGCCTGTAAGCAGACTTCCGTACGTCTTACATGAGAGTGCAGTTTTAGTCCTTTGCCCATGTTCGCGGTTTACGACACAGCGTAGGTGTGCGCGCAACCGACGTGCTCACACAAATGCACGTAAGGCTCGCAGCGTGGTGTACAAAGGGCACGTTATAATCGCTAATATTGTGTGTGTTCAGCGCTTTCTGTTCGGGGAGTGGTAGTTGCCAAAGTACCGTGGCACTCGGCATCTTGATCATTGAACCAAAGAAATGGCCACATTCCACCTGCAACAAGGCTGTACATGTGTCACCAAGGGATCAGAATATTCAAGTCATGCACACGATACCATTCCGGCCTCGCTCCCCGAACACCATTTGTTTCGCTGCAGTAGTTATGTTTAAGCAATGTTCTGTTTAGTTCTTGATGTGTGAGTTTTTTCTGTCATTTGTCCTTGTGTGTGTTTAAATTATTCATGTATGCGGGCTACCTGTGCCCATTTACAGTTGTAGTCACGTAACATTAAAGTGCGTGGGGTGTAATCCCGTGGTTCTCTTGTTCAGGCAATGCCATAACTAAAGTGTGGCTACCAAACTATGTCACTCTGTGATTTCCCACGTGATGTGGATTGCATGTATAATGCAGATGTTGCATGGGCACTGTTGGAAACTGTTGTACCATGATGTGAATAGAATTTCTCAACAGCAATTCTTCTGCATCTGGCGGAAATAAGCCGCTCGAGATCTGAAATCCCAATCTAGCATGGTCTAAGGTCAGTTACACGATACGCTTCGGGAGAATATTGCATTCTGCTGCCGCCCAGCTACACCACACTCAGGCTGCACATCAGGGCAGATTTGGCGTGTGCTATTCAGTGTGCCATTGCAGCAATCTACTTGCTCCTTGTTAATATCTGCAATAGAATTTCTGTATTTACATTGTTAGGTCCAACGCTTTAGTACATTGAACCCTATTACATTGCTGTCCAGTTGCGGTTAACTCCTGACCACTGTTCCTAGAAGCACATCAGTATGTCTTCTTTTCCACACTTGCAGACTTAAACACCCAGGACGCCAACCACTGCGGACCACAGGTAGTCATGTGCTGATCAGCATGCCAGGCAGAGATCTGGCGCTTCCCGCGGAGCCCTGGCTCCCCCATCACCTCAACTGCCCCAGGAGGGCGCTGCGGAGGGCACACCAACCGCAGCGGAGCAGGAAGCTTCCAACAAGCCTTCTGGCCAGGAATTGCTACCGCTGTGCGATGTCCTCTTCAACATCATCTCCATGGCATCATACTTCTGCGACATTGTCTTCGATGTCATGGTGGCATACACGCTGTTGGTCGTGCGCCAGCAGTTGGTCTGGTTCTCCATTGCCCTCGCCAGCATCCTGGGCTCACTCTTGGTCAGCCAAGGACTCTCTCTCCACTGGTACCTCCAGCGTGGTGCAAAGACCAAGGCTCGCCGAGGTGGTGTGTTGTTGCTTCATGCCTTCCAGGCAGGCGTGCTGTGGCGCTACTTCAAGCTGCTCCTGCCGGTACATCTGAGCCGCGTCAAACAGGAGGTGGCCGACTTGTGTCTGCTGCGTCTTGTCCACGGCTTTGGCGAAGCTGCGCCGATGCTTCTCCTGCAGTTACATCTAGCCTGGGCACAGCCAGCACCAAGCATGGTAGCCCCTCTGGACCGAGTCTCGGCTCTGCTGTCTTTGTTCAGCGTCTGCTGGGCTCTGGCCTCCTTTAGCAAGAACATCCGCCGCCAGCAGCTTCATCGGCTCGTCCTTACGTGGCTAGGTGTGGTTTGCCAGTTGGCCTGGCGGCTGGGAACAGTGTCGGCTAGGGCTTGTGCCCTGATCCTGTACGCTTCGCTTTATGGCCGCTGGGTGCTGGTGGTGCTGCTTTTACACTGGCTTGCCATGCTGGTCTGGCTAGCTTCTCCGCCTCCGCGACTGTTCCGTGGAGACGCCCCTGCCCGCCGACTTGCTTACTGGGCTCTGCTAGCTTACGTGCACACCATTTGTTACGTCAATCTGAGACCCAATCCCGGACGACCGGGTCGGGCCCGCTGCGCCGCTTTCTACACGGCCATGTTTCTAGAGAACAGTCTTCTGACGGCCGTTTGGCTGGCATTGAAGCCAGGCCCACACTGGGGCCAGGACTTGGTGCTGTTTGTTGTGTGGGGAGGGTTCTTTCTCGGGCTGGGCTTCATGCTTCTTTACTACCGATGGTGCCACGTGCGAAGGCTGGTGCCTCCGCCACGAGCACCGGCTCCAGCAGCTCCAACAGGGGTGTTCAACTGCCGGTTGAACCCGGCGGCGCTCAAGAGGAAACGCAAGAAGCCATCGTCCTTCGTTCCACCTGCTCAGCCTTTCTGGAAGCGCGCTCCAGTTGGCAGCAACGTGGTGCCAGCTGTTGACATTCAACAAAAACTGCAAGAGAAGCGCCGCCAGCAACTTCAAGACCTCCTAGCTATTGAAGAGGAGATGAAACAAGGAAAGCTTCCTCCCAGAGGAACACTACAGGTATTCTGACATTTTAATTATGGCAACAAACAGTGTGCAACTGTTTGTAGGCATTTGCTATGCCACTTGGTCTATCTTGCTGGTGCTTCCATGCAAAGTTCCATCCTGCTTGTAGTGACTACTTTAGCAGCATTATAGAAGTTAATGCTTTTATATAATTCATTCACATTTCACTTTACCCCTGTTCAGTTAGAAAAGTTATACCTGGTGAAACATTAACTTGGTAGACCACCAGGTAGACACTTAACTGTACCATCAGCAACCTTAATTGGGGCATAACACCTGCTTTCGACATAAATGCAAGCATGAAAAAAAAATGAAAGTGGCCATTAAACAATACATTAAGGCTGGACAGCCCTTGCTCTGCTTGCGTCTGCTGCTAAAATCAGCATGCCAAATTGAGCGTGAAGTGCTGGGTGCATGAGGTATTTGGGAACACAATGTTGGCTTCGGGCAGAGAATAATATCTCCAGCAAAAATGCACATATTTTCATTTAAAGGACAGAAAGCTGAGCGAGTTAGTAAGGACTCATAATGCCATAATGTCATAAGGATGGTTGATAGCCTGGCTGTTTGTTCCCACACTGGTGGCCACTTGATATTCATTGTAGGCAGTGTAAGTGCAAACCGAAATTGAAAGAGGCTGTCTTCTTGCGCAGGTCTAATAATAAACTGCAAAGCGAAGTAGTAGAAGCATATTATATTGCTAAGAATGCTGAGAAATGCATAAGCATGCATGCTAAGGAGCTGCAGTTTCTAAATGGTTTTGTTTAATCACAAGTATTGTTACTCTTTGTTAGTACCTCTTATCGATTTTTGAAGCTATGCACGTGCTATCCCTTATATTTGTTGCGTACAAAGCTCATGGTGTTTGACATGTTCCTTTTATTATGTTCTGTTGATTTGTTGTTCATCTATCGTGCACTTTTGGAGTGCCTGTTTGTTTTCGTGCATGCTTAAGGTTTACTTGGCAAGCTCTAATATACTTTGCATTGATAGTGACATCACAAAAAACCTTTGATGATGTATTGTTTCTGGTGGTGGACGTGCAAATGATGGGTGTTCATATAGTCCTGCTCTGGCATTCAGAGAATACAGTTGGAAGTTTGCTCCCGTCCTGTTTACCTTTCTTGGTGCGCGTCTCTTCGCGCAGCAGTGTTATTTGTTTCTTCAAGCAAACTGTGCAGTATGAATGCTAAGGGGTCAACCAACACGAAGCTGCATGCCCAGGTAGATTAGACTGCTGGTGTCTATGGCAATAAGGTGTTCTCGAATACCTCGCACGCACTGTAGTTATTTCATCTAAAGCATTGCAGATCAAGAGCAGCCACACTGCAGAACATGTAAAGCAAAACATCCATTTGAGCTAGCAATTCAGTTAAAATGAGCAATTTAGAAATTCAGTTAAAGTGAGCTAGCAGTTGGCACCACAATTGCTAGCCTCCTGGGTAGCTCGATTGGTATAGCAAGCATTCTGGGTTCAGACCCTGGATCAGGACGAACATTTCGTCAACAAGGAAGTTTTTATCTCTGGGAAATCTGTGCAAGTTTCCTTCTAACATTGTGCTACAAATGGGTGAATGTTACTTTCCCCTTTTTAATTACTCCACTTTGCGGAATTCTGCAGAACTCATTTGGCATCCCAAGAGAAAGCAAGCAGAGCAGGGGTCAGCAGAAAGCTAGGTGGCCAGACGATATCAAGAAGTTTACGGGGTTAATGGTGGTCAGTCAGCACAGGACTGGGGATAATTTCAAAACAAGGGGAGAGCTTTGCTCTGCAGTGGGCTTAGGAAGGCTGATGATGATGACACGTTTGCAACTGTGCTCACATTTCACATTAGGAAATATCGTAATCATCGCTAATTTTTGTTCTGGTGCTGTATCCCTTGTTTTGTTTTTCACCTCTCGAGATGCAGGGTCCCACACCACGACAACCGATTCCTCGCTCCAAGAAGCAGCCGTGGCTTCGCAGCCCTCCGCAGTTCTGCTATCGGTCGCTGCTCGGCGGCTCACCCGAGATCCTGTTGTGCCCGCAGCGGCTCGATCCGGAGCGCGGAGTTGGCAGCCTTCGTGTGCCACCCCAGCCGCGTGAAGTCCGATGGACCCAGAGGCCGTTCACATTCCGCGAGAGCAACTCGAGTGATGGTGATGTGGACTCGGCCGACGAGGATGCATCTGCGCGGTTCCGCACGTGCCGAACGTTCCTAGGGCGTCCACATGGACCTGAGACTCAACTTTGACCTCCCGTACTTCGGTGGTGAGAGCAACATTGTTCAACCGCGGTGCCTCACATGCTTTTTGTGTGTGAATGTCATGTGAATATTTATTACCCAAAGGAAGTACTCATGAAACTATTCTTTAAGCCGTCCATGACAAAAGAAAAAGTATGAAAGCCATTACAGCAACACCATGTAGTTATCCTACATTGAAACTTTTTTTTTTTTTTTTTTTACGCTGGAGTGTGCGAATACTATTAGGGAATTTTGTACATTGAATCACCGTTGAATTGCCTATAGGCCATTTTCATGTGCATTTAGGTACTGCCATCTTGTGCTGATAACATTGCCATTTTGCATTTTTCGCAGCTATACAGACGGTACAGGAGAATCTCAAAGTTGCGATGATGGTTGATAAGAACATTGCAATGATACGAATTTCAGAAATGTCCCAGATGTCCTATGTTAAATAGTGCCTTGGTTCGAGCACATACAAACACTTTGTAGATGCGTCACGGTTCATATGAATGTGGTAACCATGGCCACAAGCAAGCCAGCGTGGCAGCTACTGGTCTGACCCTCCTCTCTACCCCTGTCCCCTTCAACCTCAGTCTCTGGTATCCAAGCACTCAGAAGAAGTAAGGCGAGGAGGAACGGAGCCGAGCGCTCATACTTCTGTACATGCACATAGGACCACGTGACCATCATCGGTTGGCCGCACTGATCAGTGCACACGACGCGCATTTACGAAGCAAGCATAGAGGTGTTTTCGGTTTCCAAAGCCAAACTGTAAAAGTGCAGGTCAGTTGTCAGGCCAGGTTGCTTGGTCCGCCGGTGTCTGATCACCAGCTAGTCCAATATTTGAAGTAATCACCTGCTTCTGTGTGCGTGTCACTGACCGAACATTGGTTCCCTCAACTGCCAACTCTGGCATTTTTTTTACCGTGTCTAGGTAATGGCTATTCTATGTTTCCAAGACACTTGTGTCATGTGCATGACAGAAATAAATGCTCAGGAAATTTGAAAGTAATTTTTAGTGAGCGGGAAAGCGCAAGACCGAAGCCTCAACCCATCCCAGCAGCGGCACCAAAAGCGTCAAGCCACCTTTTGTGTGGTGCGGCAGTGCATGCGCCTTTCCCCTAGTGGTAAGATCACGAAGGCTAGTCGGCGCGCAAATCTTGGAAGGCCATGGTATGGTACCAGTGCTCTTCCACCGCTTTACGTATGACCAAGTCAACACGGGATGTGGCCAATAATTGTAGGAAGCCAGGTGGGTGGTATAAGGCAATCGGCAAAAATTTATTTGTAAGCAATCTGTGCATTTCTCGAGTCTGTTATCTCACACGACTGACATAAGTGTGCTAAGGAATGCACCCAGCAAATTTCAGTGAGATACCTTGACCTAAAAGAAATTACCGAAGTCTGCCTTTAAACGAGGATTACACGCAGCTTATGAGCACGGTGTGATTGACAAAGAAGCGAGGGTCAACAACGTCTTTGTGAAAAGGCCTAACGATAGCGGTGCACAGTTGCTTTATGCAGCTCACAGCATGCTGACAGGCTTGCTTCACTAACTTCCTCGGCCGCTAATTTCCTTGTGTTCTCTTTTATTTTACGCGATCATCATAGGCAAGAAGCGTGGAAACAAGCTTCTTTTCTCATGCCGTTACAAGTGCAACAAGGCCAGTACACGATTGCTGAAATGGTCTTAGACGAGCTCTAAGGCAGATACAAGATATACAGTTGAACCTCGGTATAATGAATCTGGATATAACGAATTATTAGTTATAACAAATTAAAGGAGAAATTGTATTTCCAATAAAGCAGCATTATAAGTATACATTTATAATAAGTTATCGGATGTAACGAAGAATCACATTGAATCTGCTATACCGAGGTTTGACTATAGTTTGTCTTCAACAGCATGCAGTAACCTTGTTTAATATTTTTCAATTAACCCATTGAGCAACTTGAATATATTCAGTTTCCTGCAGTGCAATGTTGCCTGGGGCTACCAACTGTCAGATGCCATACCACGGACGTTGTAACATTATGGCATGCTTAGTGTTTTAGCTTTTGGAACATAGACTGTTTGTGATAATGTAGCAAGCAAATAGCCACGTGCAGTTCAATACCATTATTCCGTACCATTTACCATAATGGGAGGAAGAAAGTAAGGCATTAGAATTTTGTGTCACAATTCCTGTTTGCTCTCTTTGAAAAAAGGGGGTGTCGACTGCAACAATGCACCTGTGGTTTTTGGAAAGCGCAGCTGTGAATCAGGGGAGCTCTTCTGCAACTGCCCACCCAGTGAACATGTCTGCTTCTGCTTGTAGGCCATGCATTAAAGTCGACCAGAGATTCAGGCTTATTGCGTGGCCTCCACGATTTGAGTGATGAGTAGCTGATCTCGGAAGGCTGCACTCGATCCATTGAAGCGCATGTACCATCCTCCATACTTCTGTGGAGGTTTGTCTAGAGCTCTGCGACATCAAAATAAGGTGATTGGATTAACCAGAAGCCATTGGATCCTTTTGTCACAGCATGCTCTTGAGCGTTAGCCACTCAGCGGCTGCTGAAATGGACAGTTCACTATGTGGACAGCTACATAATGAGAATAGCTTCCCTGGTCCAGACTGTGTGTCGGCTTGCTAAGCCTCTAACTGACGAGTCCAGCTGTGGCCTTTTTCTTTTTTCCCCACACATTTGTTTGCATTCTGTGGCGGCAAATGGTCACTGCCAAACACTTCACTCTAGCGCCACGACAGACAGATAATCTTGTCCTGCAGCATCAGTGTGTGTCGTCTTCCTTGTGTCGTCCCTCATATTTTCCTGCTGCAAGATGTTTATTGTCGCCCAGTGTCCCACCGACATGCCAGTGAAAGGACAAACCAACAAACCCGAAAGCCGAGTTGAACTTATTTTGATCATCGTGCTCTCCATGTTCTCCACAAACCTGTACAGAAGCTCAGTGAAGCTTGATGAAGTCGGTGTATCAACCAAACTTGGAAAAAGTAAACAGTTTCAGAGTGTGCTTGTACTGTCTGTCCGCACCTGCACTAGCGTGCCCAGGGATTTCATTTGTCACTTGTACAGGCCACGGCGGCCCAAGCTTATATAAAAGCCCTCGCAACTCATACATTAAAGGAGGACATGGGTTTTTAGACCAAAAGAATCATTAAAAAAACACTTTTGGAAAATACCATTTTCACTATCTACATCAGTTATTCTCCATGTCTTCCAAGTCTCCTATTTATGAAAGGCTGTATTTAAGCCAAAATATCAGTTTAGAGACTTGCAGTACACCTGGGTCCATATTCTGAGATGTGTCGCCAAAAGCGATGATATCACTTTGGTGACATGTCACCTTTTGTGTCTCCTGCGATGGTGATTGACTGGTTGAGCAATCCGAACAAGTGACTGCGGGTCTCCGGTTCATTCAACCAGCCATTCACACTGGAGGAGACAGCAAATTTGACACTTAGCATCACAAATGCGATACTATTGCCTTCGGCAACATGTCTGAGAATACGGCCTCTGAATTTTCACTGTGTCGGTACTAAAACGACCCTAAATAAGCCTTGCCAGTGTGCTTATTTGGGGTCTCTTGTGTTCATACTGCGAAAAAACGTGAACACATTCCACACGACAGTTGCCCCATTCCTTTGTCGGCATGCTTCTCTGCAATGCGTAGTGAATGCTTTACCGCTAAACACTCCTGCATTGCAGCAAGGCTGGCCATTTCTATGCCCTAGGGCTGTCAGTTAAATGGCACACAGGAAAGCCTATTTGATCCTGTGAGGAGGTCAGAATGGCAGCGGTAGTAACAGATTATAATATTTTGAACTTGGTCTTCAAAGTCTCAGCTGTTGGAGATTGCTTCTATTTTTTGGGGGGAGAGGACTTACTGGAGCGTAACTGTGGAACTCGCAAGAGCATACACATTCAACAAGGAATCATTCAAAGAAATCTTCAAAGCCCTGGTCAGAGCTCAATTTTAAGGAAGACAAGTTGGAACTTGTGAAAGCTGAATATGATCAGTGCTTCTCTAACAGGAGTGCTCTTCACCACAGATTCATCTACGCAAGGCTTGCCACCTCAACACTCCCTTCATAGGTGACTCTGGTACCAATACGCGTTGTGCTTGGTAAATTGGAGTGGCTCAGGTGCAAAGCACGAGCTCCCATATTCAACTGCAATGCACTGTATACAACAAAACCAACAGGTGACCAAACCTCTCGTGTAACCACTGCCATTCATTTCACTAACCACTGCAGTAAAAGAGCTGTGGCTTTGGTAAATTAGAAACTATAATTCAGTTTTGCCTAGAAAATATTTTGTAAATAATCTTACTGCTAGTGAAAAATACACCAGGTACGACAAACGTATTGAGAAATCGCTTACAAGCTACTTTACATTGTTCACAGTGGTACAAACACAGAGGTCACTGTTATACAGTGGGGAGAATCTGATAGATCGAATTAAAGAACATCGAAGTTTGAATAGTTAACTAAATTTTGTTGAAATTTCAGTATTTAATGATGATAATGGGAGTGGCATTCCTTCACCACATGGCTCATAGACACAATTTGTTATTGGGCACAAATCATGTTGCCAAAATTTAGGTAATTGTTTGGAGAGTTACATAATGATGTTATTGAAACCATAAATGGAGAAGTCAAGGTTATTGTGCACTCAGGATGACTGCAACCTTTGCAGAAAAATTAGGAACACTGCACAATTTACCATGCAAATAATTTCTACCACTAAAAGGAACGGTGTTAAAGAAAAAGGAATTGGAATTTTGTACCCTTCGTTGCTTGGCAAGCCGAACACATTCCTACAGCTTAAATTGCTGCCATACCAAAAGGCGGTGCTGCACCTGAACCAGAGTCCTTCAAGTGAAATTCAACCCTAGCATAACAATAAGTATTCCAGAAAGTTTTTTTTCTTCTCTGGAAAATATAGCAGTGACACAGCAACAAATGATGTCCTGCAGTTTTCATTTCCTGGCAGAATTGTCACAAATGTGAATTGACACAAATGTGGTAGAATTGTCACAAATGTGAATTGACACAAATGTGGCAGAATTGTCACAAATGTGTCCAGCCATGTGTTGATATATGTTTACTAGCAGGAGATGAGAATGTAACCTGGTAATCATTACTATCTCTCAGTGGACTCCACTAGCTGTTTTCTGGCAGACATTCGGTGTTTGGAAGCCTTTAGGCAATCTGTGTACTAAAGTCTTTTAATACCCATCCTCTGTAATGTATGCTGACACTGGGAGAACTATCATTGGTCAATTCAATTATATTTAGTAACATGTGTAATGTTGACACATGTAATATCTAAGAGTATGCGAATATACGAAATTTCAAATAATTTTCTCATAGCATTTGCTATTCGATTCGTTTTGCGCTTAAATTTTACTATACGAAGTTTGTTATTCATGGGCTAAGTATTCTATGTCTCGTGACAAGCTGCCCATTCCCTGATGTTTCACCGCATAACACTCGTGTACTGCGGCGGAGCTAGCACAGTGTACTGTGGCAAAGCTAACATGTTTGTTTCGTATACTGCCATGACCTTTGGTACTTCTGTGCTGCGACAAAGCTAATACTCATGTCCTGCGGCGAGGTTTGGCACTTGTGTGCTGTGGCGAAGCCACCGTGCGCGTATTGCAGCGAAGCTAAAGCTCGTGTACTGCGGCGAAGCTCGCCACTTGCGTGCTGCGGCAAAGTTAATATTGTGTATTGTGGGGAAGTTAAAACTTGTGTACTGTGGCAAAGCTGACATTCGCGCTCTGTGGCAAAACTAACACTTGTGCACTGCAGTGAAGCTAGTACTTGTGTGCTGCGGGGAAACTGACATTCGCGTATTGCGGCGAAGTTAGCTAATGCACATGCACAGTTCTTTGTTCGAGTGTTCCATATGACTAGAAGAGTTTGTCTAGGGGCGACATTGTGAGAGCAGACAAGCCCCACAATAAATTTTTTCCCCATGTTTAGCAGTACACTTCCATGTAGTTTAACATGGTCTTATTTTTAAAAATATTCAAATATTCAATTTGTACTGCACTCACAACCTTGCTGTTGTACTGTGTTGTACTATATCACTATTTTTTATTCATGCATAGTTTCAAAGGTGTTATATGTTTATCATTTTATGAGTATGTAACTTCATAGCCCAATCTTTCCAAAGATGGATTTTTTAGACCTTTGATTGTTTACACCTATCCATGCAACAGCAACAGCAAAATGCTTAAGGTTTTAGCACACGAAAAAAGACACCAAAATGCTGAAGGTCTTAGCAAGCAAAAAAAGAATGCTAAGGTCGAGATTTGCTTTACTAAACCAGCAAGCATCATGGAGTACCAAATGACCCACATTACCTTTCCAAGCGACACCAATTTGTAAACTAATTCATACCAGCAAATTAAATTTCAGATTCCACTGAATGAATGATAAGTATGTGAGCTTCATAAAAATTTTCGTTTGTGCCATATATAATTCTTTTGCTAACTACAGAGGGCTTGTTCACAGCGTGTTATACATGAAACACCGTACAGTCAGTCGACATCATGAACGACACTGTGTTCCAGTGCATTTTTTTTGCCGA
Source organism: Hyalomma asiaticum (assembly GCA_013339685.2). NCBI lineage: Eukaryota > Metazoa > Arthropoda > Arachnida > Ixodida > Ixodidae > Hyalomma > Hyalomma asiaticum. Next base: position 58,481,867 of record CM023489.1, on the reverse strand, counting down.
ATCCTCATATTCTTGGCTCTGAATGCAGTGTTTTCACGTTCCGCGTTCTGATCGTGTTGCAGTAAGCTGGTGTCAAGTGCTTCAGGAATTGTTCGAAGTCACCTTTTGTTTCTGTTTGACATTTTTCCAACAGTACAATCTGTTGCCTCAGTACTTCTCAAGGCAATTTCTCAAGTGCCATTTGCCTAAGCAGCTTGACCTTAGCCCTTTAGTGTCCTTGCAAGCACCATCCACTCACCAGAGAGTGCTACAGAGCACTCTTTGGACAGTCCACTGTTGCTGATATTGGCCACCAGGGGCATGAAGACTGAAACACGCGTAAAAGTCCTCCCCTCTAGTCCAGCCACGGTCTGTCCACCAATAACAAGGGAAGACAATCGTGTCACATTCGCATCTTATTTGAAAACAGCTCAATTTTGCTTTTTCTGTCTGCTAGACGTGTTCTGGCATGCAGTCGCGATGTGAAAACTCCATTACAGAGTGCCTGTAAATAACTCCCCATTTATAATCTTGATCCAATGAAGAAGCATGAGGAGCATAAGGCGGTGGAACAGACATGCAGCGTGTGCCGATCAACAAGGGAAACAGTGCACAATTGACATGTTTTGTTGGTATTTTGTATTTTGAATTAGCTTTATTAACTTCAAACATGATAAAAACAGCTAACTAATGTACTAGTTGGTAAAGGCTTAAGCACTTATGTTTTCACCAGACATCATTCACTTGAATATGGTGAAAACTTAAGTATTTTCGCATTTTAGGGAAAGAATGAGCAGTGCCGGTACGGTACCGTGATTTGAGAACATAACACCCAGCAGGTTATATCCTCAAGAGCCAAGATAAAGTTTGAAAATGCATAGACCTACTTATCAGCAGGCAATGGCTGATGATACCCAGATGCAGCTGTGCAACGTATAAGTTGATCCTCGATATAACGAATCACTGGATATAATGAATTCAATGAAAATTTGTACTGCCATTAAAACAGTGTTGTGAATATACATTTCTTATGAATTATAAAATGTAATGAAGCTTATTTTGTGTTGCATTGGATTTGTTAGAATGAGGTTTGACTGTACTAGTGTGTGCGGTTAGTGTAGTTTGGTCCTGTTTCATTGACTTCTTCTGTTCAACTCGGTCAGAATGACGATGTCTGCTGCAAACATGGCTGCTCCACTGCTGCTCTTTCAAGTGAGGTTTGACCAGCACTACCATAGCCGTATAATTGACAGCGTTTCACATGCCGAAACCACCATATGGTTATGAGGCACACGCTGTAGTTGAGGGCTCTTGAAATTTTGACCACCTGGAATTCTTTAGTGTGCGCTGACAGATGTACTGTACACAGGATCCTAAGTGTGGCGAGATTGAACCCACATGTTTCAGGTCAGAGCAGTCAAGCACCATATATCTATGGTGTACCACCATAGATATATCGAGCACCATACCAAGGGCACTGCAATCACCCAGTGGACACCCATCCGGCTGCAGGAGATGACGTGCAAGAGTGAGACGCACAGCTGATCTTCACGCTGAATCCCTCACAAATTGAAGGTGGTCACCTTGTGGGGGAAACATAATACGTAATACCATATGAAACGCTGCGCAATCTTGTCTGCCTCAGTGACGGTAATGTTTCGACAAGCGGACTTGTCTTCGTCGGGATCAGGGTGACACAAAGACAAGTCCACTTGTTGTAACGTTGGCTCTGGCAATATTCCCTTTCCTTCATCATTTTACAACAATGTCTTCATCAGTTCAAGCCTCCATCTTCCCCTGAGCTGCCATTCAAGTTGGATTTCAATGAAGGTAGTGCTATGTGCCTACATCATTTGCTTGAACTTGACCTCGATCTGCTGCACATTCAAGAAAAACGTAGAATGGTTTTGTACACATTAAATCACACGGAAGTGTCCACGTTCCTGCACAGACCACTTCCACGTTGGGAATATTCTGGTAGAGTCGACAGCAGTGGCTGTATACTCAAGTGGATGTGCGGTTATTTGACGTATATTTATTCATGGTGACCGAGGACATTGCCACGTCTCTCTGTAAAACAGGACCTAAGTGCCACATGGTGGCATAGCCCATCACTACCCAACCTTTCCTTCTTTCTTTATTTTACCCTCAGGGCTTTACAGCATTGTAGAGGGGAGGGGCAAAAAGCAAAACATACACGTAACAAGTCAGCCAACGCACAAAAAGCACAAAAGTCCTCAGTGTGTGATGTTTGCCCAACGCAGTCCAATACAATCTAGTACAAGAAGATGACGTCCGTATGTCGATGTCTGTTGCCGTGCGCCTACAAGTACATGCAAAGAATTTTTCACCGCTATAGTTGAACTCCTTTGTAAGAGACACCCGTATAAAAGACAGTTGGCTGTAAGAGGCATTCACCTTCACACTTGGCTGCCTTATCTCTCCCGTTAGTTGGAGCTCTTTTGTGTCAGATATGCTACTCAGAACAACTGGATATGAAGGACATACAGTCTTGCTTGTACAATTGATAGACTTACTTCTAGCGAACTCTACATGCAGTGCTGTTGTGTGCCAACTGCACTTAATTCATTTAGAAACAGAAGGAGATGATAAGCTAGTAACGTGAGAAAGTTCTGGTGGTGAAAACATGAATTGCATTCTAAGTGACACAGTCCACCAAGGAAGTCACCTAGCATAAAGACATATGATATACATTTGAACCCCTTTGTAAGAGATATGCGCCAGGGGGCACTTTGTGTCTGTGTTAGTTTGTATTGGTTGTCTCTTACAGAGTGCCATCATGATTTCATTGCCTGATCAATCCTTACTTTGTTATGGGCACAATACAACTGACCATAAAAGGCTACGAACTGTTGCAAGGGGTGTAGTAGTATACGATTTGCTTTACGGGGGTCGTGAAAAATTTTTTTAAAATTTTGTGCTCTTTGTGAATTCAGGATCCTGGCCTTTCAATCCAGGAAATGTACAGTGTTTCATTGCATCTTTCGGGTTCATTTAGAGCGATAGAAACGCAGTTTCGATTTCCCACCGTGCATTCGCCTCCACTCTGTGGCCGACTTCATCTATTCACCACCATGGCATCTGAGATTGGCGCGTCCTCGAAGGCAGTTGGAAAACAAACCGTGCATGTTCCTTTCCTTTCAATACCACTTTACACGATTTACTTGTTGAATTGTGTCACTCGGAACACAATGCACATATTTTTCACCAAACCTTGCTTACATTACTTGGTTATCACTTCCCTTTAATTCTACACTGAATTAGCTGCAGTTGAAAGCCAACAGCACTGCATTTGGAGTTTACAATATATATATTGCAAGCAAGACTATTGATAAAAATTCTGGATAATTTGTCCTTTATGCACAATTGTCTGCAGGAGCATGTCTGCTGCAGAAGAGGTCCACCTAAGAACAGAGATAGGGTATAGCCAGCCATGTGAGTGAACATATATCTTTTATACACAACTGTCTCTTATAAAGGGGCTCAACTCTATAATAAACCTGTTTCAACAGGCTGCACCCTTCTTTTGTGGTGCATTTGAGTTGCAGTTTGGCCATTGCAAAATAAGGGATCAGTAAATGAAAACATGGCACTCTGCTTATAGGTAACTCCTTATATGAGGTACAGAAACTGCTTCCTGGTGTATGTCTCTTATACAGGGGGTTCTACTGTACCACCCTACAGCAAGTATATGTGTTCTTATAAATGGCACATACAGTGAAGTGATAAAAAGATCATTCAAGACAAAAAGCAATTGACACTAGAGCTATAGTTTTGACAGGTAGACTTGCCTTTGTCAGGACGTGTTCACTTGCCGAATGCCTTTTTCTTTTTTCTCGTTTTCACTTTTCACTTCAAGCTTCCATTTTCCCTTGAACTCGTGCACTCATTTAGATGAAGTGAAGGTGTCTTTCAGTATAAGTTCACTATAATGAAGTTAACTGTTTGATTACTTTTGCTGTTAAATGCCAATATTATTGCCTATGCTTTTGAGAGCAAACAGTAAGCACTAATTTTGTAGGCATTTTCTCTACATAAAACTGTTGTACAGAGTACTTTCATGTTGGGAGCTACTTGCCCTCTTCAGTCTCCCATAATTTTTCTGACAAGGTATGTATACAGCATGCAACATTGGCAGTAAGTAGTACATACATGAATGAGAATTATTGAAGTGCTACAAAGTTACATAAAAAATAGTGTCTAGTTGGGCTATCCTGTGTGAATGCAGCCATGACATTTTCTATGCACTGTTGAGCAGACAAACAGTGGTGCTACAGTGGACATGAGAGACGCAAACATAACAGGTGCTGTACATCTTTCCTTTTCATAGTCCACATTTCTCTTTGCTATTATTCATCCATCACAATGCAGTTTCACTTACCAACTCAATTTGCCGGTTCATCGATCAGTTGAGTATTCTGCATTCGTCTAAACATGCATCCATTTGGTTTACTAATGTGCAGTATGTAATATGTAGCAGTATATGCATACTTGTGAACGTTGGTACAGTTCCCTTTGTACAGTCTTACCACTTTATAACATGTTCACTATCATGGAAATAGTTAGTTATACAGTAGAACCCCGCTGATATGTTTTTCACGGGGCCGTAAAAAATAAACTAAGAGCCGGGAAACGTAAGAGCCATGAAACGAGAAAAATGGAAAAATGAGAGAAATGGTGATCAGCGCACAATTTTATTTCAGTGCTAGCGGTTTCAATGCACGCATCGGCACACTCAGCTACGATTTCGCCGACAGAGAAAACCTCGGAGGTGACAACGGCGTCACTGATGGAAATGTAATTACTGTACACGATTCCGTCACCAACAGTTTGCATCGCTGTGCCATAATTTTGCTGGCGGAAGATGGAAACGTAATAGAAGCTAATCCTACAGTCAAGCCAAGTCAAGCTATGTGAAAAGTCAATATTTCCATCGGCAGTGGCCGCTTAGAGTGCCGATTCGCGACGTAACATGTGGGAACGTTCCCACAGGGTGTTGTAACAGCGGGGTTCCTAATGCATTGAATCCTATGGTAGCTATGCCTGGACCGGCCAAAAACGACGTAACAGCCGGGAAAACGCAGCAGCCGTGAACGTAATGGCGGGGTTCTACTGTATGCAAAGATTCATTATAAATTTATGTTTGTAATACTCTTTTAATGGTGACACTATTTCTTCGTTGAACTAGCAATAACTTATAGTTCATTAAAACCACATTCATTATACCTAAGTTTTGCAGTAGTGCATCCTGTGCACATGTTCTAAAGAAGCATGGTTGAGTGAACGTGTACACATAGCATTGGGGTTTTTACCTGATGTCACCCAATTCTGTGCTACCATTTACAGGCTGCATTACAGGTTTTGCACAAACGCTACAGAAGAGTCAGGATGCCTATGAAGGACCACTTTTACTTGTTTTCACCGTTATCCACCTGCCTTTCCATTCATGCTGACAGGCAGCCACAGAGGTGTTTGTCCAGCCTTTCTATATATTTTAAAAGTGCATGTCGCTGTGCTAGTTGGTATATATTCTGGGGCAGATGGTGTGGACGGAAACAATGTAAAGATATGAAGCAGCGCCTGTGTACGTCATTCCATGTCTTTGATTTGTTTCCGATATTTTAACGCCACACCTTTTGTCCTGTCTATTATAAGTTAATTTTATCAACATAACCAAATTATGTTTCATAACTTTTCTTCATCTCGCGCTGAGCTCCTGCGTGAAAGTGTTGTTATGCTAATTAATGCAGAATGCAGTGATGCTACTGCTATATATATATATATATATATAGGAGCGTCAACGCATCGTTAAAGGCACTGCTGTTGCTTATTTTGACGAAGTAGCGCAAATAGAAGACTGTCACTTAGCCCAGGAGGCGGTCTCTCCAGTCCCCACAGCTGTGCCTCTTGTCGACGTTAGTCCAACACTAAGTACAGTCGAGCGAGAGCGTCTTGTCGACCTCATCAATCAGTACCGTGGCTGTTTCTCATCTTCCTCGAGAGTTGGTCAAACGCCGCTCACCAAACACCGCATCATTATTGACGACGACGCCAGACCAATTCGACAGAACCCGTATCGTGTGGCCGCAAAGGAACTGCATTCTGCGTCACTGCATTCTGCGTCAAACTGCACCGGAGCACTACATTCCCCCAAATTTTTGGAATCTGCATCAACCACGCGCCCAAGGGTATGTGCCCACCTTCAGAAACAACTATAGATACGCGAAGTCCCACTATTGACACCATGCACTGTAATAACGTATGGTATATAGAGTAAAAGCTGCCTAATTGGACTCTCGCTAATTTGGATAATCTGATAAAGCAAGTGCATTATTTAATGGCACAGAATGTGCAGTAATTAGTTTACATTCGGCTGCACTTCGGTCATTTCGGTCCAAACCGCTGCAGATGTGCAACATGACAATGGTGTAAGCGTCCAACCAAAGTCATAGGTGGCGCATTATGGGTCATTAATGTAAACCATGGGTGCGTTTACCACTGCTTGTGAAACATCACCACATGGCCCTGAACACTTTCGTCTATTCTTTTTCATAAAAAGCAAGGCCACCAACTATGATCACGTTGCTACCGAAGAAGGTTTCATTCACGGCAGCTGTGACAAACTAGTTTCATTTTTTACATAGCGGCCCATCTGTTTCATAGCGGCTGCATTTTCTTGTTCAGTTGCCTTTAGAAATGTGTACTTACTATCCACGACTGTGCAACAGCGAGCTATGTCGCTACGTTTCTTCTGGAGCGGCTTCGACAAGCAGTAGTTTCCATTCGCTGTCTCTGTCATGTCGCTACCGGCCGTGGTTTGGTCAGGGCTTGTTCGCAAAGGATGCACAGTTCAGTGCTCTTGTTGCGCTCAGGCCGTGCACGTGCCTCCAATCGCATGGGCGCTACCTGATGGTGTCACCGGTGACCACGGTCACATACGTGGAATGCCGCCCTGTAACGTCCCGGCTTTGACGCTCTGTATAGTTTCGTTTTATTTGTACCTGCTCGCATGCCTTCGGAGCTGCATCAGTCGCGCATTGTTGTATTAGTGAAGGCGCCGACACACGGGAAGGGGAGGGGGGCGAACGACACATTTCGGTTGTCGCACCGCGCTCACTATGAGAAGGAAGTGACAGGATGGCATCTTTTACACTGATGCTAAGCAAATTCCACCGCAGTAGTGTAGTAGTTACGGCACTCGACTGCCACCCAAAAAACGCGGGTTCGATCCTGGCTGCAGCGGTCGCATTTTCGATGGAGGCGAAAATGCCAGAGGCCCATGTACTTGTGCGTTGTCAGTGCACGGCAAAGAACCCCAGGTGGTCAAAACTTCCGGAGCCCTCCACTACGCAGTGGCGCACCGACGGGGGGGGGGGGGGGGTGTAACCCCCCCCCCCCCCCTTGAAGCCGACCTAACCTACCTCCCACACCATAACTGCTCCTATGTTCTAGAAGAATGTGGAGCTAATGTCTGCAAAACGCTGAAAAAAAATAAAAATAATTATCATTTCATTTACTTTTTTTTACACACGCAACAACTGTGTAATCGCTTGCACGGCCCTTCGTGAAAAATTGAACACCCCCCCCCCCCCCCAGCTGGGTGCGCTACTGCCACTACGTCTTTTCTCTCTCCTTTCTATCTCTTTCAGTCCCTTCCCCTACCCCCACGGATGCTTAGCCATGCTTCCTACATTGGCTGCAGAAATTAGTGCCCTTAGATAATCCCTCAAACAGGAAGCATACAAGTGTGATACGAGGCTCTCAATCCATCTGCAAAGAGGGGGAGCTCCTTCCACTTCGCAGCCGACACACCTGGCCTCGAAACTGTGAGTCACTGAGGAGCAGGTGCGGCTTGCTGCACAAAGACCATCTTGAAGTAACAAGCCCAGCTCTGTGTTGTCGAATTCCTGTCAGCGTGTGTGAAAACACATACAAAACAGATGCAGCTGTTCCATCTGTTCGAAAACCTTCCAGAGCTCGTGATCGCTGGTGTTACAAAGCTGCTGCAGGTGTGCCTGCGACGGTGTGGCGCCGCCAGGGGACATGAGTTTCTGTGCCGCACGTGCGGGTGTGCTTCGTGTGTGCGAACGCTTTCAGTTAGCACAGAAGGAAGGCCAGCCGAGAAGAACGTCTGGTCCCGAGCCGAGGAGTCGACCCCGTCCGGCACATCTGGAAGTGATTCGTCCAGCGAGGGCCCATCTTATCGGCGTCGGGCCACACAAACTGTTTGCCGGTGTGTGTCTCCGCACGTGCACGTGGCCGTGTGATGTGATCGTCTCCGGCGTCGTTTCCCGGACTTTTGGTAATTACGGCCATGGGCGGGTCAAGTATGGAGACCTCCCATCCTCTCCCTCCTCCCTCGCCCAGGAGCCAATGGTGGAGAAGTCCGGGCAACAAAAAGCGCGGGACCCAGAGAAGCAGGAAGCGAGAGATAGAGAGAGATAGACAGAGAGAAAAGAACTCTCTGAAGAGAACGCACTTGTAAATATGTAAATAAACGTCTTTTCAGTTTTCCTCAACCTCTGCCTCGGTTCTCGGCTCCCGAATCCCAAGTGCCTGCAAGTCGTCTCCGCCGCTCCGCGACACGCTACCCGCTGGCCGGCTAATTCAGCAGGCCAGTCGCAACAACTGGATGACAGCGGTGAGATTCGTTACCCGGAGGTCCGACGTCGGCATGGAAGATCCTTGCGGTCCGCAACGGATGGTGCAAGCGTCGGAATCGACTCCGCCGGGATCATGGCTGTAGGGTGGTGAGTGCTTGGCTTTTCTTCACTGAGATTTTACCAGGCTTTGTTTTGATTTGTGTTAGAAAAGATCGTAATTTCGGTAGCTATTGTTCCACGTTAATCTGAGAACGGGAACGTAGTAGTATTCGTGTGTTAGTGAAGAATTAGCAGCACTTGCAGCAACCATGAACTTAAAGGCATTCAAAAGACCGCTTTTGCTAGAGTTAGCAAAAAGGTTGGGTTTGGAGGTTCGGGAGCTAATTAGAAAGCCAAAGATCATCGAGGCTATCGAGAACCTTGAGGCAGACGATGACGAGCTCTCAGAGTGTCTGGAGCTGATTGAGGAAGAAAAAAATCAGAGATGCATTGCGGAAGAAAGAAATGAGAAGTTAAAACGCGAAGCAGAGGAAGAAAATGAGAAACGCATTGCTGAAGAGAAAGAAAGGGAGGACAAGCGTTTTGAAATGAAGCTTCAGATGAAGCTTCGTGAACTCGAGCTGCTCAAGGCTCGAATTAGAGGAGGTAGCAAAGTATCTAGCGGGGTAGAACGAAAGCCGTTCAATGTGGAGGACCTTATGCAACCCTGCCGCTCCGGAGAGGACATAGGTCGGTACTTGGTAAACTTCGAGCAAACGTGCGAGAAGGCGGGTGTTACCAAGAGATTGTGGCCGAGATGTTTGCTTATCTTATTACCGTATGAGGCTGCTGATATAATTGCCCGTTTGTCAAAGGAGGAATCGGATGACTACGAGCAGGTTAGGTCGAGCTTGCTAATGAGGTTGAATGATCCCCAGTTCGAGGCAAAGCAGCAAAGCGGTAGTGCATCAGTAGATGTAGAGCACGAAAGGTGCGGAGTAGTGGCGAGTGCGGTGCCGTTCAGGGCCGTAGAAAAGGCTAGCGCACGTAGAAGCAGCAGCGTGTTCATGCGGGAGGAAAGCTCATCAGCGAGTGAACATGACGCGCTTGCGGTTGAGGCCGTTCAAGGCCAAATGGAGCGCGACGTGGTGATGGGCCAATGGGATGTGGATGAGTTGGCCCATGCATCACAAGGGAGTGTCGCGGAAGCTCGTGCCGATGCGGGCGATGGTAGCAGTGCGCTAGCGAGGGAAACTGGGTTATCAGCGGTTAACAATCCCCGAGTGTGTGAGGGTAAGAGCACGCTCGCGAGTGTGAGAGGTTTATCTGCTGTTAACAATACCAGAGTGGTAGTGGAGGCCGTTCCAGGCCAAAGTGAATGCGGCAAGGTGATGTGCCAATGGAATGTTTGTGAATCAGATAGGCCAGCTGTAGTCGATTTGGCACATGCATCACTAGGGAGTGTCGCGGAAGCTCGTGCCGATGCGGGCGATGGTAGCAGTGCGCTAGCGAGTGAAATTAGGTTATCAGCAGTTAACAATCCCCGAGTGTGTGAGGGTAAGAGCGCGCTCGCGAGTGTGAGAGGTTTATCTGCTGTTAACAATGCCAGAGTGGTATAGTGGAGGCCGTTCAAGGCCAAAGTGAACGCGGCAAGGTGATGTGCCAATGGAATGTTTGTGAATCAGCTAGGCCAGTGGTGGTCGATCTGGCGCATTCATCACTAGGGAGTGTCGCGGAAGCTCGTGCCGATGCGGGCGATGGTAGCAGTACGCTCACGAGAGAAATGAAAGTAACTGCTATTGATGCCGAAGTGGTAGTTGAGGGCGTTCATGGCCAAAGTGAACGCGACGAGGTATCGTGCCAATCGGATGAGAGGGAAGCGTCTAGGCAGGCCCCAGACGATTTGGCGCGTATACACAGGGAGTGCGTCGCGAAAGTGGATCTTGCCTGCGAAGTTCGAGATTATGTCGGCTCGCTAGACGACAAAGCCAGTGCATACTTAGGAGAGGGCGCTGAAGCACGTTGTAGGGAGTGCGATGCAGGTGCGGATAGCGCTCAGGTATGTGAGCTGAGGAGCTCAGATTCACCCAACTGCATTGTTCCTAAGTGCGCTAGGCTGTCCGCTAGTCAGGAAGGCAATAGAAAAGATCAGCTGCCAGTAAATAACTTGGACTGCGTGAGTCGATCGGCTAGCGAGAACAGTGAGATTTCTCAGGCAGAGCAAATGCGAGTGAAAGGCTCGAAAAGGAGCAGCAAAAGGAGGAGTAGACGTAAAAAGCGTCATAGAGAGAGGAATGCCGCCGGGAGCGCCGGGCGGTTAACATCAGACTTCCAGCGAGGAAGCAAGAGAGCGAGAAAGGTGCGCTTTTCGCGCGTGGAGAATTGGACTAAAACGCGTGCGAGCCGACGAGCGAAAATGGAAAGAAAAGCGCACTATGATCGAACACGGTCAGAGGAGCATGTCAGCAGCCGTGGACACGTGCCGTTATCCTACCGTCGCTTTCTTCACGGTAAATTGTCGCGCGAGTTCAGGGTAAGGCCCCTCCGCGAAGCCGTCGAACAATGCCACGGAGGGAGGACGCTGGCGACGGTTGTGGCGCTCCGCAGGGAGGCGAACACATGTGTCATCCGTCGTGCTTCCTGTTTGAGAAAAACGTTCAGTGCGCGTCCCCCGCGAGTACGGCTAAAAAGGGGCGAGGCAGACATAGGTGGTCAAATGCCGTCAATGGAGAAACTTGGGACACTTTTGTTTTGATTTTCTGTTTTGGAATGGTGTCTCGTGAACTCCGCGATTAGTGGTTATTGTAATTTGCTGCGGGTTTTGTGTTGTAGCTTTCTCCTAGGTCGTAGATTTGTTTCGTGAACAGTGTTTTTTTGCTCAGTTGATAGGCATTGTTAGGTAGTAGTGGAAAGTCTGTTGTTTGTTGAATGCTTGGAGACACGTGTGAAGATTGTCTCAAATGTTCGCGATGCGATCTTGGAAAAGGAAAAGGTCACATTTGAGGGAGAATGGTATGACCGCAAGAGTTTTGAGTCTCAATCATTTGATTTCCGTGTCAGAGAGATGGAATGCAAACAATTTTCATGTCAGGGTGTATCCTATAAGTTTGTAAATACCGGAAGTTACATGTTAGCCTATGTGCGGATGTGAGCAGTAGGTGATGCATCCTTAGTGAGTTTGAGCGCGTAATGCACGCGGGAGTTATTTGTTTGTTGCTTCGCAGATATCCTGTGTGGACGTTAGCGGGGATAGCTATACTGCGGAAGTCACAGATGCAAAGTATGAGGTTTGTGACCGCAACGGCTAGAGCGAGTTTACATCCGCGGAGTAGGAGCTTGTTTAGCAAATAAGTGTGACGGTGGATGTCAATTGTGAAGTGTTTAGGATGTTTTGCTGTATATATTGCTGTAATTGTTTATCTAGAGCGCATATGCGTACTCAGCCGTATAGCTCTAAGGCAGCACGACAGCTTTGTTTTGTCTACGCACGGGAAGATGATTCGTTTTGTCGGCACAGAATTTAGAGAATAAGAGCCTCAGATTCATGTGAGACGCGATTCAGGTGCTAGACGTAAACTGACCATATTGTAGGAAGCGTACAGCGCTTCACAGAAAGAATACGTCAGTATGTTAACGCCAGTACGAAAAGTTTACAGGAGTTTACAGCTCGCGGGTTCGGAGTTCTTAATTTAAGCAGACCATTGTCCTCTCGGGTGGTTGCAATGTCATTTAAGAACGGCCGACTACTGCGCTGGAGCTTGCTACTGTTGCTGTACTGATTATAATTTCTTAAAAAAAGAAAGGGCAAACTGGATGGCAATGCTGACGGCTTACGTCGCTGCTGCATAGAAACTCGATAGCGTCGGGTACTCTTGCTTTTGTATATTGCCTTTGTTTTTATGGGTGTAGCCTAGGTTTACCATTGTCCCTTTTCGTTGGGGTTGTGCGGTGTCACAACTCGCATTTGTGTATTTAGGGAGCCTATTTCAGGTTGTTGGAAGTGCTGCAGCTGCTGTAATAAGTATGGCGGAAAATGATTTTGTTTTGGATAAAAGCCTGGTGGGTCTCAGGAGAGGGGTCCGGGCGCTTGCCTGCTTTGCGGTTGTGGTTCTGGCGTAGTTGGTTTGATGCTGTGTTCCGGAGAAATTGATATGCAGAGCAGAGACCGCTCCTTGGACGAGAGGCCTGGTACCGGAGATGGCAAAGCAGAGCTGCTGGGAATCAGCGCATCAGCGTGTTCTTCAACGACCTCTCCCCACAAGGGTGTTGACCCTTGTACGTCGAGGTCTCAGCCCGCCGCCGGGGAAGCTGTTACAAAGCTGCTGCAGGTGTGCCTGCGACGGTGTGGCGCCGCCAGGGGACATGAGTTTCTGTGCCGCACGTGCGGGTGTGCTTCGTGTGTGCGAACGCTTTCAGTTAGCACAGAAGGAAGGCCAGCCGAGAAGAACGTCTGGTCCCGAGCCGAGGAGTCGACCCCGTCCGGCACATCTGGAAGTGATTCGTCCAGCGAGGGCCCATCTTATCGGCGTCGGGCCACACAAACTGTTTGCCGGTGTGTGTCTCCGCACGTGCACGTGGCCGTGTGATGTGATCGTCTCCGGCGTCGTTTCCCGGACTTTTGGTAATTACGGCCATGGGCGGGTCAAGTATGGAGACCTCCCATCCTCTCCCTCCTCCCTCGCCCAGGAGCCAATGGTGGAGAAGTCCGGGCAACAAAAAGCGCGGGACCCAGAGAAGCAGGAAGCGAGAGATAGAGAGAGATAGACAGAGAGAAAAGAACTCTCTGAAGAGAACGCACTTGTAAATATGTAAATAAACGTCTTTTCAGTTTTCCTCAACCTCTGCCTCGGTTCTCGGCTCCCGAATCCCAAGTGCCTGCAAGTCGTCTCCGCCGCTCCGCGACACGCTACCCGCTGGCCGGCTAATAGACCTTTTTCAAGCACCGCAGCGCCACCCGTGGGCGCGCAAGTGCTTCTGGGAAATGTGTGTACATCCAGCCGCCCAGCAGAGCGAAGCTAGAGAAGCCCAGCCTTTCCAAGCGCGTCTTTCGCTCCGAGTGAGTGACATGGAAGCAAGGCTAAACGCATTTTTTTGTGTTTTCTTTTGTAAGCAGGCGCACAGCTGCACGGGACAATGAAAAAAGAGGGGAGCAAGGGGGTCGGACTGGTCGTACGGGGTGTGCGCTGGCATGTCTCGTCAACGTAGTTTCCCGGAGTCTCGGCAGTGCACGTGCGTTTGCGAGTGACCATGTGCTTGTATCTCCACTCCGCGTGTGCGGAGAACACCGAGCTGTGGACGCTGTATTCCTGTGTACGTGTTTGTGTCGGCATTGCAGTGTGGTCCTACGCAGGCAACTGCAAAACAGCGATGTGTTTGCGACGACGAAGTAGACCAACGGGCAGTGTGTGCTAAACGAACGAACTGTGCGCAGTGCGTGAACGAAGTCTGTTGCGGATATCTCTTTCTAGGTACTGTAATTCATTGTTTTCTAATTAAACGAGTACGGTTTTCCATTTACAGCGTGGGTTATTCCGGCTCATTTTGGTACCCCTTCGTGCTTGGTGCGTGTACTTTTCTTCTGTCCCGCTGGGCTCTGTTCCCGCCGCTTGATTCGATCCCTTTTCAATAAAACTTCACTTTAGTAAAACCACATTTTGTTGACAGTGGTCCTTGATGTATGCTAGCTCCGCCGACGTGCACTGTCCAGCTGTGTCGGTGAAATAGCGCACATGCGATCGCGTACACTTTCCTTCGATGCTCTGTAATCTTAACTGCTGCACGAAGAAGAGATTTGCGAGTGCCTAGATGTTCACACGGACTGCTGCGTGAACATGTGTGTGATCTCGTTTTTCTGAAATGTTATGCGTTAACTATCCTGTTGCGTGAACATTTTTATTGCAGTACTGAGATTGAGTGTGTGAATTTTAGTTTTTGTGTTTATTTGTCGAGTTTTGTGATTGTTGACATTACGATCACAGCTGTCATGTAAGTGACAAATGTCATTGCTGCAGCTCACGCGATGCAGTTCATCAGTTGTTCTGAAGATGCTGCCCTGAAAATGTTCGAGAGCAAAGCAGAGTATAGCCACGATGAGCGTGCGCCTGTTTTGTGTACGTACATCGTTTTCGGACGCGCAAATGTAAATGTTACGCACGTTTCACGATGCGGATGAACAGGCTACGTCGACAGACTGCATTCACCAAACTCGGATTCGATTCTTCTTGCGTCGTAGCTTCGATCCCACAGCTGCCACTGCGTCGGCCGCTTGCTTAAACCGAGCTTGCCTCCGCCGATGTACACACATTTCCCATACTGCACTACGCGCTCGCAGTGGCTTCTGGGATAGCTTGAAAAAGGTCTATTCAGCAGGCCAGTCGCAACAACTTAGCTGTTACAAAGCTGCTGCAGGTGTGCCTGCGACGGTGTGGCGCCGCCAGGGGACATGAGTTTCTGTGCCGCACGTGCGGGTGTGCTTCGTGTGTGCGAACGCTTTCAGTTAGCACAGAAGGAAGGCCAGCCGAGAAGAACGTCTGGTCCCGAGCCGAGGAGTCGACCCTGTCCGGCACATCTGGAAGTGATTCGTCCAGCGAGGGCCCATCTTATCGGCGTCGGGCCACACAAACTGTTTGCCGGTGTGTGTCTCCGCACGTGCACGTGGCCGTGTGATGTGATCGTCTCCGGCGTCGTTTCCCGGACTTTTGGTAATTACGGCCATGGGCGGGTCAAGTATGGAGACCTCCCATCCTCTCCCTCCTCCCTCGCCCAGGAGCCAATGGTGGAGAAGTCCGGGCAACAAAAAGCGCGGGACCCAGAGAAGCAGGAAGCGAGAGATAGAGAGAGATAGACAGAGAGAAAAGAACTCTCTGAAGAGAACGCACTTGTAAATATGTAAATAAACGTCTTTTCAGTTTTCCTCAACCTCTGCCTCGGTTCTCGGCTCCCGAATCCCAAGTGCCTGCGAGTCGTCTCCGCCGCTCCGCCACACGCTACCCGCTGGTCGGCTAATTCAGCTGGCCAGTCGCAACACTGGTTAGTCACATTTTATATTTGTTGCAGGGACAGCACCAATAGAGTGAACAGTCTCTCTCTCTCTCTCTCTCTCTATATATATATATATATATAGGGTTGAAAAGAGACACACGTTCAAAATTCTTGCTTTATTAACGTTTCGGCCGGTGGGTTGAAAAGAGACACACGTTCAAAATTCTTGCTTTATTAACGTTTCGGCCGGTGGGCCGGCCTTCGTCAGAATGACGAAGGCCGGCCCACCGGCCGAAACGTTAATAAAGCAAGAATTTTGAACGTGTGTCTCTTTATTCTGACGAAGGCCGGCCCACCGGCCGAAACGTTAATAAAGCAAGAATTTTGAACGTGTGTCTCTTTTCAACCCTACATTGGACCGGACCCAACGAACTTCAATCTGAAAATATATATATATATATATATATATATATATATATATATATATATACTTGTGGAAAGAGATGGAACGTGTTGTAGGTGCCCTTCGCTGCAATGCGCGCACCCATAACCCCTCTTTTTTTTTCTTTTTTTTTTTAAGGAACATTAAAGAGCAAGACCATTTCTCTCCCATCAATACATCACTCTTTCACAATACTGAAAGCGCCACTCGTGCTGAAAGCACTTGGCAACCGAGATAACGCACAAAAGAGAAATACAGGTGGCGACCCCGCCTTGAGGTTCTCGCACTGGTGACGTCATAGATTTTGAAGGCGCCTGCTGGGGCCTATGTAATTATTCGCTGCTAAGATTGAACGGCATTGTGTTCGTATGTAGCCAGATAGTTAACGTATTAGGTTCCTTGAAACTCCGTGGAACTAATGCAGACAAAACACTTTGAAACCCATGACGTGATGGTTGCGTTCACGTGCAGAGGTTCCGGCGCGAAATTCGAAAAATAAAATTTTAACCGTTTTGTTTTTTCATTGATATTGAACCCACGACGACGAAATCAATGACGATAGAATTATCAACGTTTAAATTCGATCAATATAAACTCATTCACTGTTTCACTTTAGTGTACGTCACTTTAAGGCTGAATTTGTTCTGGAAAAGGCATTATGCACCCTTGCAATTTTTTTTAACAGTGCTCCGCGAACGATGAGCGCAGGTATGGTAAAAAAGCGGCGTCCGCTCGTCAAAGGACCACCCTCCAGGCAATGGCGCGCCACTCTGTCAACACTACGTCACGGCAGGCCGCCTTCGCACCGCTCTCGAGCACGGCCGGTCTGGAGGCGCGCGCGCGCTCCGAGGGAGATAGAGATTCTATTTATTTAAGGAAGTGAAGAAAATAGGGTGTAGGGTGCACGGTAACTGTCTCTCAGTGAGGACACCTCAACGGAGGCACTCAAGGGGTGGGAGAATTAAAGGGGCAGAGAGATGAAAGAAGGGAGGCCCAGCTCAACCACACCATGTCCGGCCGCGGAAAAGGGAACACAAACACACAAGTACAAGGGGAACACAAACAGGCAACACAAACAGCCTGGCGAGCCGCTTTAAAACCGCCCAGTCAGACCAGCGTCCTCGGTAAATGTAAGGAGGGCAGCAAGGGCAGAGCGGCGTCGTTCGCTGCAGCCAGTCTTGGGCGGTAACTAGTTACTCGTAACGCGTTACCGGTGACTAGTTACTTTTAATTTAGAGGAACTTGTAACTGTAACACTGTTACTTTTTACACGGTAACTGTAACTGTAAATCCCGTTACAGTTACTTTAAAAAAATATCCAGCAGCAACACTTCATAGAAGCATGGGCTCGGAACGACAGCACTATCGCGATGTTTATCTTAATTATGACTATGTGTACCCCTGTACCTACATAAATTTGCGAAATGTGTTTGTATATCTGACTAGTGGAATGCTTTTACGGTTTTACAGATTTTTGCAAATGGTCAGTTGCAGCCCGACGAGCTCCGCTGTTGTAGGTGAGGTACAGTAGCTCAGCCGACACTGTTTGTGCGCTCCAAGTTCCGGTGCAGTGCAGGCAGCGGCGGCAGAGCGATGGCGCAACACGGAACCGTCACTGAAAACGTACACTCTACCGGCGAACGTGCTCCGAAGGAGCGAGCGCGCCTGCAGATCCGGCCGTGGCTCGAGAGAGAAATGAAGAGTGCCGCGGCGCGAAGTCCCTGAAGCTTTAGTCTTAGCGACGTCATATTGACAAAGCGGCGCCATTGGCTGGAGGGGGTTCCTTTGACGAGCAGACGCCGCTTTTTTTGTTGACCTGTACCCGTCTAATATTCTCGAAATAACATAACGATATGTGCCGACGATGCGCAAGCGCACTGAACCGCGAGCCACGTCTGGTCCGCTGTTTAGCTGTGGCCGCCTGTCAACACCTCAAGGCTGCTTATGGCCTTAGGTAATTATCTGCGAAAGGCGTTCCTAATAAATGAAAAAATAAAGAAAAGGCTGATAACGCTGCGGAATGTGAATCCGCCTAGCACTTGCTGCATGGTTGCGCACAGCGCGCACGCGCATACTATTGACCATTTCTGCAATGTGCTCCGTACATTCTACGGCGCTGCTTGCATAAAGATTATCCACAGATATGTTGAAGTAAACGGTGAAGCAGACGGTGATCCCAGTTCAGAATGCTTTAGACGCCGCCACGTCCCGTGCTCAGCTCTTCCACGATATACTGTTAAAAAAATTGCAGGGGCGTAGACCCTTTATTGAAGGGGGGCAAATTTCTTCAATGCCTATTGGTCGAACACTGTCACATGATTTCTCGCATCTCTTTTCGCGGTGCCAAACAGATGCGATTGGTGCCAGCAGCCTGGGAAGTCACGTTTCGCAGAATCACAGGCCATACTAGAAAGGAAGACCACTAGGCCCCATCCAGTGAACCAATTTTGATGAAAACACTACAGTGGAATGGTATGTGCAGATGACGCGCCCCCATCAGCAATTACGGTAGGCTCTGTGCGCAGTCCTATGGCTTCTGCTTAACGTTACCAACAAGCACTGCAGCTTTAGGTAACTTCCAGCAGACACTGTACTTCACCAATTTATTCTTTTCATGGCACGCTCTTGGACTACCTGCAAACAAAAGTGTACCGTTGACTAATCATACTTTGGAACATTCCTCCACGTTGCCACCCACATTCATTGCTCTACCTGTTGGATCATGTATTCATTTGCTTAGAAATTTTGTGATGAAGCAGTGCCGTGTTTTATTTCATTGTCCAGTTTGTGCTGTGTATAAACAGTGGCAAATGCTTTCGCTCCTGATAACCGTACCCGAAGTCTGCAGAGGAAAAAAAAAAAGGGCTGTTCTATATGGGAATGCAACTTTGTGTGAAATCAGCAGCCGAGTACCATAGCCAACTAGACTACCGTGGCGGGGTCAAACCACTTTATAGTCGTGCACTCCTGTGGAAAGGGCTGTGATATTTGGAAAACAGATAAAATTGGTCCATAAAGAGTTGCTAAGGGTGGATAGGTGTTCAAATATCAAATTGAATAATGCATTCTGCATCTGGCTTTCGAATCGGAAAGCCCATATTCGTTAATACGAATATATTTCGAATCAAGGACATGCAACACCGCAGCTTAAATTTAACATTCAACGTTGCCACATTTCTTCAATAAGGAAGTTCAGAGAGGCATTTCTATTTTTTTTTTCAAACAATAGCAAATAACTGTCAGCAGAGCTGAAATAAACTGCAGCCAAACTCATTCACTGGTGTATTAGTTCTGCTGCTATGTGGCAATGCCTTACCTTCCACCCACATAGAAGGAATAGTGTTGTGCTTGCAATGGAACACAAAGGGAGACCAGCACCCTTTGGCTTTTATTCATAAATTATATATATAGTATCTCTTGTCAAAAAATGTCTTTTGTACACGTGTATATACACAATGAACAGTGCTGCCCCAGCCACCTGGGCTGCTTGCAGCAGGAGCATATCAACATTTCCTTGAGCAGGAAACACTTCACCACCTTTCGTCATGCCTCGCGTTGAGGCTTGACTGTGTTTGTGCCGTAATTTTGTGCTTTTTTTCTTTCTTTTGGCACACTGCGCGTTTTTAACTCCAGGTTTGATGGTCTGGAGATGGCCCTGAGAATATGCTTCTCTTTCGCGCAACTGCCTTCATTGGCACCTTGCGTGCAGCGCGTTGCTACTGCATGCTGGGCAACTATGTGGGCACTGCCTGCCTCCCGTTTGCTTTTTCCCGAAAACTAGCACAGCAGTCTTTTTTTTTTTTGCGATGAATCCCACACCGCAATGGGAGAACTACAACCAGCGCCGTTCAAACGGACCGCACCGGTGGCCACAGTGCCACACGCCTGCTGCTTCCATGTCGCTTGACATGCTTGGCCAAGTGATCGCTGCGCATGAAGCGCCGATCGCACAGCTGACAGCAGAAGCGTTTTTCACCCGTGTGCGTTCGGCGATGTCGCGACAGCTCGTCCGAACGTGAGAATCGTCGCCCACAGCCTGCCCACTGGCAGCCGAATGGCCGCTCGCCCGTGTGCGTGCGCACGTGCGCCTTCAGATGGGAGCTCTTGAAGTATGTCTTGCCGCAGCCGGCATAGTTGCACACGTAAGAGCGCCTGCGCTCTTCGGGCACCGGAGCCGGGGCAGCGTTGACGAGCAAGGCAGCTTGGACAGGGCGCGCGACGAGAAGCTGCACAGCCCCGACCGGAACGAGTGCCGTTTGCACGAGGGCTTCGTCCGTGGCAGTGTGCATCATGGGGACAAGCGTCGTGGCGGGAGGCTTGGGGGCTATGGCCACCACGGGCCTTGCAGGCTCTTGACGTATCACAACAGGTGGTGCAACAGCTGGTGGCGGCGGCGGGCTGTTACGTGGCGGGGCACGGACGATCACCGAAACAGGAGTACAGGTGCGATGGGTGGCTGTTGTTGCCGGAGTGACTGGTTTGTCTGACAGCAGGAGCTGTTGGCAAGGGAGGAGAAAAAGGGCCAGACCGTAAACTCTCGCTGCTCACCGACACCATCTCAATGGCACACAAACACAAACATGAGGTGAAATTAATGAAGACCATGCAACTGCCAGCAGCCATAACCAGTGTGGCATTGGTGATAGAAGACTGCGCTGCTGCCATGAAGCCCATCTTACATCTTGAGCAAAGCACCTTATCTCCATGTCTGCAGTTATTAGTTTGTGCTCTTAACATTAACTATCACTTTGATACCTGATGGAGGGATAACCATAACCTTTCACCAGCTCCTTCACTCAAGTCAGACTTCAGTGTTAACAGATACTTGACATTGTAGCTGACCCTCTTCAGCGATTCCTCTGGTGTACCAGGTCAGTGCATGTGGTCACAGAGCAAACATTGCTTTGCGAGTGGCAGCAGCACAGCTGTGACCTTATTACTACTTTTTTTTTTTCTTTTGCACTGCGACTGCGAAGGTTCTTATATGATTCTGTAATCACTGTACATTGTGAGAAATGCCATGGCCTCTGCATAATGCCTACCATTAGCCATGCACCTAGCCACATGCCTGTTGGCACAGAGCTGGTGATACAAGTAAGGCACTTTCCCTGTACCACCATGCCCAAATCCAAACATGAGGATGGGCTTGAGCAAATCAGCATGCAAATTTTTATGGAGGCGGCCGAGTGCATGAAGCCTTCTCCCCAATTTAGGCTCGTTGAATGACAGCAGACATATGCTGCAATACAAGTTGCATTTCATAATCCTTTAGAAATAATTATAGTTATATATTTATGGAAATGTTGAACTAATTTTCTTTTCCTTCGCATCTTACTGTAGTTTCCTTTCATACACTTTGCACATGCAGCCCAAAAGCACTTTTGTTTCTACTTGCTTTCAGATGCTGCCAGATTAGCTATTGGGCATGAAAAGTGCCACATGTCTGTACTTAGGCTTTCCACACTTCATTTGTGCATGATGCTGAAGGTCTGTACATTAAAAAAAAAAACCCTAATATACACATAGCATGATACAAGTTAAGAGCTCTGTCAGGCGGTGGCGCTTCTACAATGGATTGCCGTGTAGTCCACTAAATGCACTCGTCTCTTACTTTAAATCTGTGTGGGTATTAGGTTTTCTTGTGTATGAATGCAAAAAAGAGGCACCGAGGGTGCATTTTTACACATTTTTTTCACAAGTTTGACTCTGACTGACATCTAGTGCCATATTTTAGCACTATGGCATATTTCTAGCGTGGAAATGATTTCCCTAATTTAGCCTCTAGTTTCTAAAACATTTGAAGCCAATGGTTTTGAGATGTCGATCACATCCTATTCACACGGGAGATTGTGCTTTCAGAACCAATAGCTCAAAGAACTGATGTTCCATGAAACCATGCAATTCATAGAAAAATCAAGTGTAGCCTGTATTGGTCCCACCATGGCTTAATGTCGATTTGCCTTTTTCTCAAGTATGTTACGATACTGTGGTCAGCTATATCAGTAACTGCACAGGGCAGTCGATGTACTGTGACAGTTTGTTGTGTAAGGTGCTTTGTATCTGTCATTTTCCACCAGCGCTTGCTTCCCTTTCAGTTTTCCATATCCAATAATTGTTAATTTTTGAAGAAATGAAAGCTACCACTGAGAAAATATTATAACACGTGATCATAGTTGAACTGCTGAAAATGAAGAATGGGGACTCACTGGAACGAACGTTTTGACAAGAAGACCGGCCTTTACCAGGACAACCAGTCTCTTCCTTAGAGTCCTGTCTGTATACACTTTGTTCCCTTTCCCAAACATCAGAGGCAAACCATGTGAAAACTGTGTGCAAACATGACAAGGATGGTAATGGTTGCCCCAATGAAGACCAAACTGCTCTAGGTTCATCATTCGAGCCTCCATCCTTTCCCTGGACATCTGTTTTTGTTTTTGGTAGTTCTGTGTACTTTTAACATGTAGTGTACATTAATTAACACTACCATCAGGCTTGACATCGGTCCTATCAATGTGCAGTGCGGCTGACTATGCATGTTTCATGAGGAATGCACATACACTGGCATGAAGTGACCGAGTTGCTGAAGGCAGGATAGTCTTTCTGACCTCCAAGAGGAAAGAAAAGAAAAACAAGGGAGAAGTGCTGCTGTAGTGCTACATCTATGGGCCTCGGAAACGTTACACCGCTATGAACACAAATGAGGAGTCGCAGAAATAGGCGACAAGCTTTTCATATCTTGTATTCGGCAGGCTGCCTAGCAAAACAATGAGTATGCCTGGGCCCAAGGTTACACCTGCGGCAGCAAAAGGCAGCGTCTTTTGTTCTTCTATAGGAAAGCTTCCATCTTAACGCGGCATGTGGCCTACTTGGTTTTTTGTGCGGGGAAGGGGGAAAGACGTGGAAGTGACATTTGCAGCTTTATATTCCTAATGAATTGTGGTACAGTTTGTTTTCATTTCCCAGAGAATAGAATTTCATAAGTTATCCTTTTAGTGAAGAATTCAAAACAGAGTAAACAAGATCTTTCATTTCCATTCGCCCTTCAGCCATTGAGCTTTGTTATTTCAAGCCTCGCTCAACTTCTGGCCGTGGCGAACTTTTTTGTGCGGTGAAAAGCAAAACATCTATTGCAGTTCTGCGAGGCGTAACTACCAGGATTAGTGTGGTTGTAAGCATGGTGGCGCAGTACATCATGCGAAGAACATGCAACTCAAAAGCTTTAACTGGAGAGCTGTGGATCACCGGTGACGCCATTGGTCACTTGTGCGCAGTCTGTCCTACACGTTAAACTACCAACCACCTCTGGGCCTGGTGGGCGGCATTAGGTAACAATTGCCATACTTTGCTGCACCTAGCATCATTACTAGTGGCTCTCGTGTCCCAAGCTGCCGCAGAGATTCCTAAAGAACACGACTACAGTAGACTCATAATTCGAACTTTCTGCTAACTCTTAAATTTTTCAAGCTATTGGTTGTCCTACTATGTTTTAAGAGCTACTTAATTCAAATTGTGCAATTAAATTAATTCTGTTATTTCATACTTTCTTGCTTATCGTTACCAGAAATATCTGCTCTTTGGTTCCTTCTAACTGGACACTATGTGCGCTTTTTTTTTTAGTGGCCAGAAATAACGCTAATAGTTTGTCAGCACCTGTCAAAGCAGTTAAAACCACTAGCAGAAGCAAAAGAATAAATACTAAGGTGGCAACAATGCACATAACTGGCCATATCTCCTGTTCCTGCTATATTGCATTGAGCCATACTTTGCTTGCATCTAATAATTAAAAACAAAAGTTTGGGTTTCTCCTCAAGTTTGAATTAAGTCTAGAGAGTGTGCTGAACATCAATTTTATGCCTTTCTCTGGCAAAACTTGAGACCTAGTGATGTGGCAGTGACACAAGAATTGCCTTTTCTCACGAAAAATTTGTCATATTAAGTTTAAAACACGACTTGTCTGTCCTAGTGCAGCAGTTTTACTTTTAACGGCTACAGATGGCACCACAATAAATTCTACTCAAAGTTACCGTCAATGGCATAGCCACTAATTATGTGTGCCATATAATTGTTATAGATGAAAGTCATGCCATGGCACCCAAGTGTGGTCAGACTGATCGCACCATGTAACTTAGCTGTTGGGTCAGTATTACGCAACAATTCCAGCCCGTTATCAGCCTCATCAGTGGTTCAAGCAGCCATAGCACCTAAATTATCACCAAAATCAGCCAGTCATGAGTGTCAGGTGATAAGAGAGTAAGTAGAACACAGCAAATGTGAGCCTTAAATCTTATCTGTCCCATATAGGCCGCAGTGCAAACAAGTCCCAGGACTTGCTGGATGGGCTTATACCTTGATGCCGAGTCTTCTCATTGATGCTCTTATCAGTGTATTGCATTCTCTTATCAGCTGCCCTGCAGACTTCGGCCTTAAATTCTCACTGTAGCGTTAGAGGAGACTGTTTTGTATAACTGCCATGCTCAGCCTTAGGATGTGCCTAAAGTTTACTAAGAAAACTACAACTGAAACATTAAGCAGAGTGGGATATGATAAGCCTCAATGAGTTTTAACACACTGAGGCTTGTATCACACCTATTTTAGAAAACTGAGCACTAAGAATTTTGTTATTGGGGGAAAAGACATTGTGGCTGCATATACTTTGCCACAACAGTTCCACACTACAACCTGTGAAAGGAGACTGTTTCCGTTAGCTCATCCTTATCACGAGAGTAATGAAAGTGCCTCACAGCTGCACACATTTAGTCCTACGTGAAACTAACGTCTAAGTGAAGTTGTCCATTGTGCAAAAAATAGTTTCAGTGCAAAATGCTGCCTCACACACTGTAGAATGGTGGCAATTAAGGCTGCATGGGCAAGTTGAATGTCTGAATAACCACTTGTTTGCTATATACGATGCACATGCACTACAGTGCACGATGTCACAAAAGTGATGCAGCCGTCACATTCATTACATGCAAAATGAAAAATACTGGCATTAGCTCTCTCCAGAGATATGAAAAGCTCCGCTTTGAAAAGTTACAGCATACTGTTCAAAGCAGAGAAGTGTCCGAGTGGTTGCCCTTTCTTTTTTGTCTAAGCTGCTGCCCTCTGTTAATCATAACAATGCCACTTATGCGGAACTTGTGTCCGATTCACTACAACTAGAGTTTTTGTTGCAACGCAAGGAACCAGTGAGGCAAAGTGCGCTAGCAGGTTTAAAGGTAAACACCTTCGACCGTCTTGGCAAAGGAAGTAAGTACAAGTAGAAGACAACACTCCAACCAAGGTTTGTTTGAATTTAGACTGGCACATCGCATCAAGACCTGTTTGGCCTCTTCAGGGGTGAATGAAAGGACACCACACATAGCATTCTAAAGCAGGTCTTTCCTTCGTCACTTTTTCCAAATTACCAGCCGAGGTGTCCTTGTTGCCACTCTCACAGGCAGTATTGAAGGCCTTGCAGATATATGCTTCAGCATGCTCCCATGGGTATTCCAAGCATATCTGCATGGTCTCCAATACCACCAGTCACCATGCCAACAAAGACATCTCAATCATGAAAGTGCAGTGAGCAACAGTGGAAAGGGTACTACAAGACCTGCTAAATAACTATGCATGGCGTGTTTCCGAACGGTCACACCTCAAGAAGAGTCCAAACTAGCCTCGAAACATTGGGTCAGTTTTAAATTAAAACGAATGTTGGCTGGAGAGTAATCTCCTACTTATACTCTCGTAGGTGTCTGTGACGAACGAGCGTATTTTGCGACGCAATGGTAGCTGCTGTGTGCCATTTGGTCGTGACGCAGCAGCCGTACGGTGCATCTGATGGAGAGGATGAGGGGTTGTGTGTGGCGTACCCTGGCCAGCTCCGACGAGCCAGGCATGGTTTGCTGGCGATGAACGGGTGTCGTCGTCGTCGTCTCTTCCTGCTCGTCTTCGGAGTTTGGCGGCGTGAGGTCGCTAGCTGGCGGCGGAGGAGGCATCCCAGAAGCCTCCTTGCTTCGACCGCTCATGGAAAGCAGTGTCTCCACTGCGAAATAGTCTGCGCGAGCCAGGTGCGCGACGACGTTGCCGCCGCCGTTGCTGCCGTCGGCTGTGCTGTCCATCTGAAAGACACCCATGGTCGCTCACTGTCTGAGCACCATGTCGTACCTGGAATGCCCCCACGAGCGGGCACACACACACACATACACACAAAAGAAAAGGACACCCATCTCAGCTTTCGCATTTTTCTCTTTTTTTTGTGGCATTGTCTTTAATAGAAAGGCCTGCCCAATGCCAGAGCAAAGGTGTCACAAATGCATAACTCTGCTTCAAGAGTTGGGGCCACAAGGTTGGACTAGGCATTAATGACACTACTGTCCGAGAGCAAAAGGATGGTGTTGCCAAGAGGCATTTCTGTTGAGCACTCGTGTCCGAAGTTGGTGCCGGCTTCCAGCTTTGACCTAGTCGGACCTTATCCACAATATGCCAGGCTTCTTAAGACATGCCAAACAGCGCATATCTTAACGGGAAGTGCACTTATCACAACACTCGCAATCAATCTATTCAACATATTATAAACAATGGCTTACTGCTGTCTTAAAACTATTTTAGGTCATCAAATGAACACCAAAAGCCCAACCAAGCAAGAACTCTATGATGTAATATTACAGTTGCTTTAAAGAGTGGCAGACCACTTGCAAGTTTCTGGCAAAAGCACACACCACAATTACACTAGAAGTTTTTTTTAAATAAGCACTTAAATCTTCAACAAATGGAGGACACCTTGGTGTATATTTCAGGCCTTTATTTCTCAAGAAATTCAAGATATAGTATCCCAACTGAGCCATAGGTTTGAAGAGGTTACTGTTTGTGCATGCCTTTCATTATAATGGGTTAATTCTAAAATCACATTAACGAATACAACATATACTTCATCAGCAAGAACTTTTCCTAATGACGACTCGGCACACTTAATTACGCAGTATTTGCTATTACATCACATTTCCTCAAATCTCCACTACGTTAAAGCTGGCAGTTATTTTCTTTTATAACAATAGATTCAAAATTAAAAGCCTGCAGCGATTTTGCTGAAAGCAGAAATATTCAAAAATTATCTTCTGGCCACTTCTACATGTATAGTGGCGCTGGCAACGCTGGTTACTGGGTTTTTGGAATCTATAGAGAAAAAAAATTGCCTTCCGTCGCAAAGGGACGGTACTAACGCGTAAAATACACTTGTAATGTGTTTTTAAGCAAGATATGTGAACCCGTGTGGGTTCTTTACGCTCGAGAGCGCCACGTATCACGATGGATGGCGCCACCGATCTTTTTTTTTTTTTTTTCTCCAACTTTCACCGCAAACATTCTTACTTCTTTAGGTATATAAGAACGCTCGGCTACGTCAATTTGAGAAACTTCCTTCTCACTTTAACCACAACTGGAATTTTCCGAGCGGTAGACAGTCCCTTTAAGGAAACTAAACCAAAACCACACAAATGTCTAGAACATATGAGTAACGTAGTTCCTGAACGCTTTCCTTCCAGCCAAGCTCGTGCGTACGCCGCTAGGCGGATCTCCTGCACGTAGCGATAGCGCGCAAGGTCCCACGGAACTTCGTCGCTCTCAGGGCGTCGCTTTATCTCTTCCCCTATCAGCACTCCGAGCGCGCGATTGCGCCCACTATCGCGTCACCACGACGACGCACGTCGTCTGCAAAAGAAAACGTCGTCTGCTTCGGCGCATCATGGCGGCTCCCGCTGAAAGGCAAAACACGGGCGCGCAAGCGCTCTTATCACACAGGACCTCGAGGGAGGGCACCCTTATCACTCCGCCGACCCCAAACGAGGCGATCAGCTAACAAAAACACATTGCGACAATCATAACCACACACAAGAGAGAAACACAATGCGCACACCATCGGGTTATATAGTCTGCGGGCGACGCGGAAGTTCACTGGCAGTGGCATTTCCGGGACTCTCTGATCGTCAGCTGACTGGGCTCGGTCGGTGGCTCTGAGACGATGATCGGCAGGCCTCTTACCTTTCGGGGCGCTCCGAATAAGACTGGGGACAAGACGGACACGGGACAAGCAAAAAATGAACGGATAATGCCAGAGGGGATCGAAATGACGCCGACAGCCAGTGTTTCACGAGATTTGCGCGCCCCAGCTAAGTGGGGCGGCTTTTTATTTGCACCAGTCAGCGCGCGCGCAAGTATTTGGCTCTTTTCTTTCCAGAGAAAGATCCCGCAAGAGTGAGAAAAGAAAAAAAAAGAAAAAGCTTAAAGCCACCGAAGGAACAAAAGAGAGAGCACAAGTTCGGGTGTGCGCAGGACAGATAACAGCCCCAAAAAAATGACGGGACGGCTGGCAGTCGCCGTGGGTTGCAGTCTGTACTTACAGAGTCTTCTTCTTCTTCGTGCGGAGGAGGCGTTTGCAAGAAACGTGTCATGGAAAGCTGCGTCTTCCCAGTCACCACAATAGTACGCAAATGTTCTCGGCTCCACACAGCAACGCACTACGCTCTCGAGAGAGCCAGTTCGTCTCGCACGTAGGGGGTTCAGCAAAGGGAAAAAGCGGCCGGCGCGTTGGGAAGCCCTTTTCTAAGGTCGAGCTCGGGGGGCCGCGCCCTGCGCTGTCCAATCGGCGCTCGAGGGCTCGGCGCGGACGTCCAATGGCGCGCCGCCGTGCACGTGATCGCGGCGTGCTCGGGGTGTATTTGAGCACGTGCGCGGCGGCTGCCGAACTGCGTGCTCCCCGGCTGACCGAGCGGAGGGGAGGCTCCTTGGGATAAACAACGGCCCTTGTGGTCTCTCCGCTGTTGCTGGGGGCGCGTTTTTGGGCAGCCCGCCGCCGAACGCGTGGAAAAACCTCCCCCGCTTGGCCCCTCGTCGGTGTGCTGTAAATGCCACGCGATGTATTCGGCATTTGTGCCGCAATATTGGTGTGTTCTGTGGCGCACGATGCTGCAACTCACGCCTGTTCGCGTAAAATAACCGCAAATATGGTGGCAACGTGCTGTGCTCCGCAGTGGATGACCAAACCTTCTGGCCTGCAAAAAATACGGATTAAACGATATGTGAGACTTGTTGCATATTTCGGGTGAAGATCAGGTGTTCTTGTACGCTTGCGTCGCAAAATGAAATCGATTTCTGTAGGCGATGTACTGTGCATTGTGCATATGAAACAAAGCGGTTATGTATTCACTACATAAAAGAACAAACGTGCGTTCAATACATTGCTGCAGTTGCGTGTCTCTCCATTGTGTGTTTTGGTCGCCATAGTTGTGCTCAGCCAAACAAGAAACGAAGGAAACTTTCCGCCGAAACGCCCACGATTGCGTGCCAGACAAAGAGCGTGTTTACTCATTCGACGCCACAAATTTACGGCATCCCTGACGTCATGCGATCACGTGAACGGCGCACCCCTCGATGTCGTCACTCCTGATGGCGTCTTTTGAAAGGCAGTGTCGCTCCAAATAAAAGGTGATATAACTCACTCCACAAAAAAAAATAATGAAGAGCTCCCGTTAGGAGCTGAGTGCTAAAAGTGCCGACGCTTTATTATTTTACAGCGGTGCTAGCAAGCGTGACTGTAGCGCCGCCATTTGATAGGCTCTAAAACTAGAGTGGCTGGTAAAATGGCCTCCGTGATTTGCATGCGCCAAAATCTCGGAGGCCGTGTCTACCTCAAAGCGCTTTTAGAAAGTTTTGTCTCCAACAGGTTGCGCGCGGGCGGGGCGTGAGATCTCGGAGGCCATGTCTAGTATGTATCGCCCTGGAAACAAAGTTTCCAGTGCTTTTTGTTTTTACCACGTAGGGTCCATACCTTAGCGAGCTAGAATATTAAGCTGTACCCCTACGGAATCACGTGTACGCCTGCTAAATGTCGTACAACGCAACTGACGCAACTTGCGAAACTTCCCATCGCCCCACGTAGTATGATCTCGGAGGACTGATAATTGTGGCGCAACCTGTCGGCGAAGGAACAAACTCGAAGAATCGTGTTTGCAAAGGCGGTGGTTTGAACTGGGTCGACGGCCCATGCGCTAATCATTTGCTTGGTGCTCTGTAATTTGTGAGTAATTGTGTAATTATGTGTGAGTAATTGTGTAATCTGTGAGTTTCCTCCAATATATCCACATTTAGGAAACACTTGCTTACTACAGGTACTGTACAGAAACTTTAGTTCGTACCAATTCTACCTTCACGGAAAATATTATCTCTATAAAAAACCATCATATTGTTACTCTCGTAAATCTAGTACTCTTGTAAAGTATGGTCCCTAGAATACGTAAAGTCTTTTCATTCCATTGTTTGCTGCCCCAGGAGTGTGGTGTTTGCTTTTTTATTCCCAGAACTGCTTCGGGCAGACTCGCACCGTCACATTGTCAGGGAGGAAGAAAAAAAAAAACTAGATTTTTGCTTTCTATATGATTAATAAAATGTGCTCCGACATTTCGACACTGTCTCAAAGAGTAGAGGACTTTTCATTTTATTTCATCACTGCACTCATTCATACAATGATTAGCAGCATTCGCGTGCATTTGCTTTTTGCACATGATGCCCTTGACATCACAGCCGCGCAAAAAACACATGGACAGAAAGCCGCTTGCGTCCATGTTCTTCTTCTTCTTCATTCTTTTTTTTTTTGTTCGAGGCTAAAGAAATAGTCATTGTCGATGCTATACTGGAAGTGGTCCAAGTGCTAGGAGAACGGCAACAGCGCCGCCCAGTTGCATGACGGGATTTTGAACCCTTTGCGGTGAAACCCCGGCAGATGCGTTCCTGACTCGCTGTCCTGAATTCTTGTGAGCCATGTTGTTGACTTCCTCACAGATTGGGTGGTTTGGGTCCAAGCTGCATGCAGTCGTCTGTTACGTACGCGCTTACATTTAATTCAGCTCCTGTTAGCCAGTAATGACGCGCAATCTGTCAAATAACAAAATATGCGCCTTATAGCTCGTGCTTCTCATACATTCGTGTAAAAAGTGAAAAAAGTTGTGCGATATATCTCGTTATTTTCTAAGCCTTGTCGAGATATAGTGACGATGAACATTAATTAGCCTTCCAATCCCATATTGCGAATTCGAGCACCCCTTCTTAAACATTTTTCGTCATGACATGGGAAAAAAAAAAAAAAAAAGGTTTTCCTACGGGTCTCATAGAGCATCATTATGGGGGCCCTCTTCCCTCTGCATCATATGAGAGGTAATTATATCAGTGTAAATGGTGTAAATAGTGTACATATTCATTTTCAGGATACGTCACCCGGTGTAAAAAGAATCTGAGGGGTGTGGCGCACAGATGTTCGTTAGAAAACTGAAGTGAAAATGTGAAGGGGTTCAGAATGACAAGTTATATTTCGACAACTGGACTATCGTTAATTTCTTAGTTTTATTTTCGAGATTAAAAGAGAAAATCAGTGTCAGAATTTTAGTCTTGGGATTCGCACCGGAGCTTCGGCCTCATGACGTCAGAGGGCCGATTTTTTTTTTTTTCGTATTCTCGCCGAGTTCGCTCCGTCAAACGTACGCCTCACGTACCAACGTTACTAGAATAAACTCTAGTAACGTTGTCACGTACAGTGCGAGACCACATTAATTAGTTCTCAATCGACAGGCATCGTATTACTAGAGTTACTGTATATGCTCCCTACGGAGCATATATGCATATACATATATGCTCCCTATACGGAACATATATACGGTAACTCTACGTATTACATCGCACGCACGCAATCTCGCGTATTTCAGACGAACTACCGTTTTTCACACGGATTCTGCCACGAAGCGTTTCAATAAAAGTTTGTCGCCCCGATCACTACAAGTTTTTATCTGAGATAACGGATAGATTAGCGGCTGCATTCTACCGCGCTCTGCTGCGAACATGGTTTTAGTTTCGATACCTTGGCCTCTCAGGGTACCGTACACCACACTACGTGCGATTTTTCATATTTCAAAAAAAAAAATTGCCAGAGCTTTGACACTGCCACGTAAAACCACTGCCATTAATTTTACAACTATAACATTGCCAGCGGCGCGTTTCTGCATCGGCAGTGTATGTGTGCAAAAACGACAGTTGCCTTAATATCATAGCATTTTTTATTATAAAAATGTGACGGCGTGAGAAAAGGAAACAGAAAACAAAAAAAAAAAAAAAACATCCTGTGGATGTAATTTTGGCAGATAGCGGCGCCTGTTAAAATGAATAGATAAAAAGTTTGTGGCGCCACCTGCTGAGTAGTGTTTCTTCATTCTATGTTGAGCCTGTAAGTTACATTTACCCACTTCCTTTTCCGGCGCAAGCCCCCAAGGTAGTGTATGCATTTGTGATCGCGATGTCTTAAACGATTTAAAGTCAGCGTAATTAGTGGAATAGCATTACAAATTATCACTCTTTTAGAAAGTGCGGGAGTTGTATTCTTGTTTCCACGGGGGAAGAACTGGACGGGCACAGTACTTTCTCCGATGACAGCAGATTGAACACCGAGGTGCATGCATTCCCAAATCGCGCCGTATCGACGGCAGGCTCAAACAATGCATTTGTGATCGTTTAAAGACTGTCGCGTACATTTACTAAGCCGTGTCCACGTGTCACAGTGCACGGCGCGCCCGTGTTGCTCGCGATCCGCAGTGTCCGTGACATTTGGTCGGCGTGACATAGCTTCCGAAGTCACGCTGTTTGCCGCGACGACTGAACCCTCCTTTGCTGTTGCTTGCAGATGTATTCGCAAAACGTGAAGATTATAAAGCCTCAGGGCGAAAAGGTGGACCCGTTCGAGGCGGGCATCTCGCAGGTAAGACACGCACGTTACCGGCGTTATTGGGAGTTGGGTGTCGCCGTTTGATCGCTGCCTCATCTCGCCACGAACCTGTCTTGACGCAGACCCTCCTCGAACTGGAAATGAACAGCGACCTGAAGGCCCAGTTGCGAGAGTTGCACATAGTTGAGGCCAAACTCGTCGAAGTCAACGGCAAGAAGGTGAGCAGCGTGGCACTGTGAAAAAAAGGTGTTTGCATTGTCCCAGAGTGCGACATTCCCATTCACTGCAGTCGTGTGAAGCCCTGCTGTGTCACTTCGCAGCCTAGTGATGAACCACGTGTGTAGTGATGCAGCGCTGATCGTCCAACACGTTTATGCACTCTAATTTTTTTCTGAAGGCTGCGAGGGAAACGGCTCGGTGCAAAGTACTCGTGGAGCGTGAGTTTGGTTTGACGAGATGCAACACCTTGCATCGCCGATATTCGCACTGGCCATGTGCCGAAATGGTGCAAGAGCTATTCCGCGTGAATTAGCAACAAATGTGTCTCATCTTTTAATAGGGGACTTAGGTTAAGTAAGCTGCCTAAATTTTTTTTCAAAGGTGGCAAACGAATTTGCATGCAGGTTACCACTGTCAATGTTAAAGGCTTACAGATATGAAAACGTTTTTGTAAGGTGCTTTCTTGTAGCTGTGTAAAACTTGAGACCACCGATAATCATGCGCTAGACAATGTTTGATTTTATTACACACTACCATTAGCCAAGGATATGCAAAAGACACTAAAGAGCCAGCTCTACAGCATGTGCGACACTGTGCTTCAAGCCAGCTTGTCACACCACTTGCGCTCTTTCCCACCATTTCCATATCATGCATGACTTGGTTGCTTAATGGCATGCACAGTTCTTGTGAGAGCTGGTGGTGGTGCAGAGGGAAGTCTGTTATTGGCCATCTTGTCTGTCCTCGTGTCTCATAAGGAGCACCATATAAGGTGTGTAGTGGCTGCAGTGTTAACAAGCCACTGGACAATTTTTCAGTAAGGCAGACTGCACATGAGCAGCATGAGTGAAGCGTGCATCGTTTTTCAACGATCAGGGGGTGGCAAGAGTAGTGACGCTCGGTGTCGCATCGTTGCAAATCGTCCCTAAATGCAAGTGCACTGCTGTGCCTTTGCAGTCCTATACTGTACCGTCCGATGGCGATGGCCCCTCAGTTTTGATCTCGGCAATTCCCTCTGGTAGTGCTTTTCCTGCATGACAAGCATCTATCGCAAATGTTTTCACGCATTTTGTATGCAGTCTTGCTTCCACTAGTATCTTGTGTTTACAAGGCCATTTCATGTGCTAGACTGAAACCATGTCACCTGCTTATAATTTCTTCAGTCATTGTGACATGAAGTTTGTTTGAATGCTTGGGCCTTGTAGACAGCATGTAGAGGTTCTATATAAGACATACTGTATTTACTCGAATGTAATGCGACCACGATTGTAACGCGAGGGGTGTCTTTTCAGTGCCGAAAAAAAAGAAAAACACGAATGTAACGCGAGTAAAGCGGGGGGGAAAAAGTACGTTTATTTGCTGCACATGGTAGTGGCAAACACATCCCAGTTTCTAAATATAAAGCGAGTTTTGTTCACTAGTCGCTTTCATCGCGGTGGTCGAGTCCTCTTTGTCGCTTTCTTCCTCCCAGATGAGGTCATCCTCCGTGCTATCCATATCGTTCGATATACAGCACATTTTAAACGCGCAAACTATCATGTCGTGCGGCAGGCCGTACCAAGCGGCGGACACCCACTCTGCAATCTTCGCGGCGCTAGGACGCTTTATCCTACCCGTAGGTGTCAAAGCCCGATCTTCACGCATCCATTCTCCATACAGCTGCCGCATCCTATCCTTAAATGCTTTGTTCAGGCAGATGTCTAATGGCTGCAGCACGGACGTCATACCTCCGGGAATAACAGCGAGCTGCGTTTGAGTTTCCGGCATCAGCTTCTTCACTTCGGGCGTCAGGTGACCACGAACTAGGATGGAGGCGGGGTGGAGGAGCGCACCTGGCCGTCGGCGCCACACAGTCTTGACCCAGTCAGGCATAAGCGGAGTGTCCGTCCAACCTTTTTCTTGGCAGCGGACAATCACATCCCTGGGGAACAGCTCCTTCGGGATGGTTTTGCGCCGCAAAATGATGTGTGGCGGCAACTTGCACCCATCCGCCAAGCAGGCTAGCATCATGGTTAGCCGCGTCTTCTTGTTGCCTGTAGTCCTTATGCGAACTTGGCAGGCACCTGTTTTACTGACAGTCCTTGACATAGGCATGTCCAAGAAAACGGGAGTCTGGTCCGCATTGCCAATGTGCCCCAACGACATTTGCGACGAGCGGCGCAGGTCAAGCACATAGCGCTGAAACTCCACTAGCTTCGCTTCGCAATCTGCTGGTAGCTTCTGCCTTATCGGCGTTGTTCGCCGGAGAGAAAATCCATTTCTTCGCATGAACTTTGTGCCCATCCACGAGAAGCCTTAAAGTTCTCCCGCGGGATCCCCATCTCTCGAGCTACGTCTCGGGCTTTCCACTGAATCAGCTCAACGCTGACCTCCAATAGGCGATTTCACTGCTCAGTGACAAACTCCGCCACTTTTTTTTCGAGTTCTGTGTGACGGCCACAACAAGGTCCACGGAAGCCTTTTCGGCCGGGCTCACACTTGAATAGCGCCCACGTTGGAGCCTCCACCCACGGATTCCGCCACATCTAGCCGTCGAGCCGCGGCTGAGTTCCCGATTTCCTCAGCCATCAATATTGCATTTCTCTTAAAGCGGGCATCGTACTGAGCTCGTCGCGCTGCCATTTGCTCGAGCCGAAGTCGCGGAAGCACAAAGGGAAATGAGCCGCCCGCAAAACACGTCGCGGACAAGAATAGGATAGGATTGGATTGGATTCGATGTTGCCAGCACAAGGTTAAAAGATCGCTAGGTTTGTCGTAGCCATTTTAAGGAGCCAGTGGGGCGACACAGCCAAGGCACAATTTGAGGTGCTTTGATTATAACATGGACCCCCAAATCACTTCAGAGAAATTTTGAAAAAAAAACTCGCATTACATTCGAGTAAATACGGTACTACTGGTGTCCTCGTAGCTTTATATGCGGATTCACAAAGTGCACGGAGCGTATGGTCTCTCACTGCAAGTGTTGTGCTAACTGTGTTCGTCGTCATCGCCTTTACCAGTAGAGCATCTCGACAGGTTCAACACCGTTGTCTTACCTGCAAGGTGGACTCTCCGTGATTGATGGCTTCTCGGGCACACGCAGGCCATCCTCATCTACGTGCCGGTGCCCCAGCTGAAGGCCTACCAGCGCATCCAGGCGCGGCTGGTGCGCGAGCTCGAGAAGAAGTACAGCGGCCAGTACGTGGTCTTTCTGGCCAAGCGAAACATCCTGCCCAAGCCGACGCGTAAGACGCGCCAGCGGCAGAAGCGGCCGCGCTCGCGCACTCTCACGGCCGTGCACGACGCCCTGCTCGAGGACCTGGTCTTCCCGGCCGAGATTGTCGGCAAGCGGGTGAGGGTGCGCCTCGACGGCAGCCGGCTCATCAAGGTGCATCTGGAACGCAGCCAGCAGACAAACATTGAACACAAGGTACGTGTGCGCGCTGCCCATCCAATCGCCTCCCTGACCCAATGTGGTAGCTTTAGCGGCTGTGCTCGAGGTTGTGGGTTTACTTGCTAGCCACAGAAGCCACATATTAGTGGTGTTTACATGCAATGTAACCTTGAAGTTTGCACCTGCAGCGTAACATTGAAGTGCTGCTGTACTGTTGTAGAGTAGAATCTTGTTAATTTGTGCACACTTAGTTCGAACTGGCATTTAATTAGAAGTGACGCTGTAGTCCCGTCAAAACCATGTGTATTCCAGTGGGCAAAAACACCTGGTAATTCAAATGCACAGTGATGCTACCGCTGCGCCAATTGCGCCAAACTGCGCCGAAGAGCGGAGGCTGCTACATCCTGCTACATTTCCCCGAAATTTGGGGAACCTGCGCCAAAGCTGCGCCGAAAGGGATGCACAGACTTTCAGAAACGAAACTACAGCTACGCGAACTCGCCCCCGCTGACAGCGACATCGCGTGCTAAATACCATATGATATTCACGGTAAAAGCTCGTTAGGACTCTCGTTAATTCGGATAATTTGGACGTATCCTATAGTCCCGTCAAGCATATGCGTTATTTAACGGCACGAAATGCTCGGTAGTTCGGTTCTAATCGGCGGTTATTTCGGACGATCCTCGAAGCGCGCTTAGTCCGAATCTGTAGATGTGCGACACGAAAGAGTGAAAATGGCGCGAGCGTGGATGCCGAAACGAGGCGGCGCATTACGGATCAACCATCTGCAACGGCGTAAACCGTGTTTACTACTGCGTGTGACATCACGATACACTAGACGTTTTGCTCAATTCTTCTTTTTTTATTAAAAAAGCAGGGTTGCCGACTATGACCGCGTTTATAGTGACGAAGGGTAGATCCGCTGCGGCTTTGGCAAGCTATTTAGTGCTTGCCCCGCGCGCGTGAACTGCGCGAACGCTTGTCCGTGATAGCGTCGATAGCGGCCACTTCGTTGTACAGCGTCTGCGGCAAACAGCATTTTCGTGCTTGCTGTATGCCTTCCGAATTGTGCTCTCTCCCCTCCATGGTTGCGCAACAGCGATCTACGTAGCTACGTTTCTTCCGCGGCGGCTTCGGCAAGCAGTGGTTTCCTCTTTTTTGCTAGCTTAGGCCGCGCATGCCTTCACAATTGCGTGGGCGCCGTCCACTATCACGGCACTACCGGCAGTGGTGTAGGCGGGGTTCATTCCGAGAGAACGTGGAGTGCAGTAGTTTTGTGCTCAGACCGTGCGCGCGCATGAGCGCTACGTATGATGGCGTCGCCAGCGGCCGTCAAGTACGTGGAACGTCGCTGTTTTCGCACTCGGCAATCGTTTCGATTTGTCTTCGCGCGTGTTTTCGGAGCCTGCGTGCAACAAATGCGTCGCTGGCGATCACAGTTACTTCTGCAGTAGAAGTGGCGTAGTTCCGTTTTGACTCGGTGCAATGTTATGAAGTTACATGGCGGAAGCTGTTATAAATAGCGATTTTTCCGGGTTCCGCATGCTGGCATCGAAAGCGACGGCTACAACAGGGATGGATGAATGGTTTGTTGCCGCTCAAGTTATTGACAAAGAAAATAAAAAAGAGGATCGTCGCTAGCGCGTGGTTAATTTAGTGGTGGCGGCAGCGGCAACAAAAGGGGGAACGGGGGGGGGGGGGGGGCGCTGGTCGCTACTTTGCGGTTGAACTAAGGCGCGGGGTTCTTGCACGGCGGTTGCTACAAGAAGGCAGTAACAAAATGACCAGAAATGCTTCTTTTACACTTGTATGACAATTAACAGGTTTCATTTATTCATTCATAAAATCAGAGTGCATCTATATGGCAGGCGTTTGTTCTCTTGGTACTGTTAGTAATTCCGATTTTTTTTTCTTCTGCCCTTAAATTCCAATTAACGAGTTAGGAGGATCGCGATTTTCAAAAGGAAGGGGAGACTGCAAGACATGTTCACAGGGGCTGAACTGATCGTTTAAAGCCAAAGGCATTTGGAGAATTTCAAAGTGGCATTTCCCTTCTAGCTGGAGGCAAATCACAACTTGAGGCCGCCATTCAAAACACAGACTTATGTAATAAAAAGACAGAGAGAGGGCACACTCGTGTAATGTTCTTTTTTCGTGGCTTTTAGCAATATTCTTCATTTTTAATGGGAGAATTAGCATGATTTTGTAATTGTAATGAATTGTAATTTTGTAATTGGTGCTCCCTGTGTAGGAGGCTTGGCTCTCGCGTTTCGTCATTGGCGAGCTCATGCGTAGCTGCAGGCCAGCAGAAAAGAGAGCTGTGTCTGTTTTTATTGCACAGCACTTGAACAGTGCGCAGCACGTACACCCCACTCTCTTTATCAGTTGTGCACCATGAAGGCAGCTTGTGTACGTTTTGCAATTACTGTTGTCAAACGCCTGCTCCAAAAGCCAGTTTTGCTGCTACAAAAAGCAGTTTTGCCTGCTCCAAAACCTGCTCCAAAAGGACGTAGGCTGGTAGCATCACTGAATGCACAAGCACTTGACGGTTAATTCGAACCAGCATTGCTCCCACCCCGCCATAGACGAGAAGCTAAGGAGAGACACCTCAATGTGGCATGCGAAGAGAAAAAAAATAAAGGGGGGAGCCACAGTGGAATGTTTTCAAATGCCGAGATCACCGTTTCTGCATCTTGCTCAAATGCACGTGTACATGCTTCTCTCTCTCAGCCACGTGGAGAAAAGGCACTGAACCCTTCTCCTTTTTTTTCTCGTCATGTGTTGGCCGGGCTATGGCTTCAGTGCAGAGGGAATCGACGGCAGAGGCCCAGTCGTGTCGTTCTCGGTGCTGTGAGGTGTGTGTTAGTCCGTTTCGCGAGCATCATAGCGAGCCAGGGCACGTACCGCCCACCAAAGGACCTTAAAACGAAGGTGTAAATTTTGCAAAAAGTTGAGAATGGCCTCCTTTGCAAGACAGAAATTGCCGACAAATATATCGCCAAGACCATGCTGTCTACTTACATAAATAACAGAGTCCATCGCTCGATATGGATTGGACAGCTTCGCTGCCGGAACATTCCACTCAGTGGGCCAATAATTGCAGCCAACGTGAGGGAGCTTGCAACCAAGATAGCTGTTGGAGAATTGTCAGCGTCAGAGGGGTGGCTGTCGCACTTCAGGGAACGCCATGGTCTCACATTCAAGGCTGGCGAGAAGGCGGACGTTGAAGCCGAATGCGGAGGATGGCTCTCTGGGGAGCTGAACGATCGCCTTGCCTCCTAATAGCATGATGTCTTCAAGCTAAGCTTGAATTATGAAAGCCTGTCGTACCGCTTGCAGCCTGGTGATGAATCATGTGTTTAGTGATGTATTGCTGATCGGCAAACACATTTATGCACTCTAATTTTTTTCTGAAGGCTGCAGTGGAAGGCAGGGTGCATTAGGCTGAGAGCAAGGAGTCTCGATTGTTTCGTTTGGTAAATATTTTACTCTGTAGTAGCGGTATCATCCATGCCTTTCATCAAACCTACAGTAACACTTCGTTAACTTGAAGTTGCAAAAGCCGGGGACAATTTCGAGATAAGCAGATTTTCAAGATAAGCAAAGTTGCGCAAGTCGCCGGGAAAAATGTAGTGCTTCCCAGAAAAATACTACTTACCAGCTCTTCAACAGCAGCGTCTAATCATTCTTCTCGTAAAGGTTTGAAAAAGAAAAAAAAATAACATACAAGAGACGTTAACCGGCTGGGTTTTGCAACACTGCCATTTTATTTGGCAGAGAAAAACTGCCTAATGCTGGTCTGCTTTGGGGTCTTACTCGGGCCTGCGAAGGCGTCCTCGAGCTGCTTGGCGCATCACATGAGCCGATCTTCCCCGCCGCTGCACTCGACCGTATTTTGCAGCAAGCACAGCAAATTTCTTGTTTCGGCAGATGTTGGCACCTCTCGAGGTGGTTCGTTGTCGCCATGGTTTCCGCCGTCCCTTCTGTTAGTGGTCGTTTGACTGAATTCAGCGTCTGCCATTTCTCCGGTCACCGGCACATCTTTCTTGCACAGTGCATACTCTAGAAAGGTCACGTCACCTTTCACGTCAAGCGTAGACAAAGGGATGCCGAATTCCTGCACTATGCTCAATTTTGTTCGGCCTCCTTTCTCCACACCCTTAATTAGGGCAGCCTTCCTCTCTAGCATTAGGGGTTTGCGCTGCTTTAGTGACGCCATGCTCACCGCACTCATGCTGAGTAGCTCCTCCTCACAGTCAGTGAAAAATCCGTACTGCGTGCGTTGTGCAGATTCAACAGAAATCGTACTTCTAAGAGAAAATCACACGCACGGAACAAAGCGAGCGAGACAAACTGTGCCAAGCGTGGGCAGAGGGCCTGTTCTGCGTGTGCACCCATGGTGTGTCGCACGACGTGCCACAGGGTTGCTTGACAAAGTTGATATGTTGCTAGGCTCCGAGTTCACGTTCGCGAAAAGCATAGACTTCTGTGGCAGGTGCGGGTAAGAAAGAAATCGAGGGACTTATGCAAATCTTGTGAAATGGTCCGGCGGTGGAAGTTTCTTCCCTTCCCAGTCAAGATTTCAAGATACCCGCAATCTGACCTAAGAATATTTTGAGATAAAGGGTAGCGAATACATGGGATATATAGGAAAAGGTTTGGCGCTGTGAAAAATGTCGACTTAGCCGATTGTTAAAGATATGCAAGTCCGTGTTAATGAGGTATTACTGTATTTTCATAGAGCCTGTTGGTTGCATTTATACGTTCAAAATCTTTCAATTTGTCTGCTACGCATACTTTGTACCCTCCATCCCAGTTAGCTGTTCGGTGCATTACTGCCGAGCTCCATTTTCTTCTCTCATTCTTTCTCCCTTAATGCCATCTTGAATATTGGCTACCATTTACTGCCAGGTGAGAGCCTGGTCTCGTGTCGTAGCATGTGCAGTGGTTGAGGGCATCCTATTGCACAGGCGCAGCTGCAAACCTCAGTCTCCTGAGAAATGGCCCCCTAACTCCTTCATTAAAACTGAGAGCTGTGTAGTTCTACAAATTTTGTCGTCATGGGGAACCCCAGCAGCAATCGTATTTACATTATTCGACATTGACTTGAGATTCGGGCGACAAGTAAAAAAAGAGAAGGCAAAGTCGACTGGCGGTATAGCTTCGATAACTATTGTACGTTGACCTCCTAAGTTTGGGTACCCAATTTCAGCAAAATTGGATGACTTGGTCTTGCAAATGCGGTACAGTAAAAGCTTGTTAATTTGCACCTGATTAGTTATGAACTGTTGGTCATGGTCTAGTCACGGTGCATAGGTGTCTCTGGGCAAACAAATTTGTTTGTGCACGCGTTAGTTCCTGTATCAATAATTTGAACTGTGCGCTGCTGCATGGGGGTACTTCATACAGCCACTGCAAGTTTTGTAGCCTAACAATCGATGGCGCGAGCGCTCAGTGAGAGCAGTGCCTGATTGCGTGGTGTCGGCAAGCTAGACAGAGCCAAGTGAGGTTTCTTTCCGCGTTGTGTGCAGCTTCGTGTCGGACGTATCTCCGTACGTATGTCCTTTGTGCGCTGTGGAAGTTCGTCATTTGTGACTGGTGCTGGCAAGCGCAGTCACTAGGCCTTGCATTCTTGAGAGCTGCGTAGTCGTTCTGTGCCGTGTCATGGATACTGGAAGTGTAGTGGACGTGTTGCCAGTGTTGTCTTAAGGGGGGATGCGGCCTTCGAATCGTGAAAATTGACCAAAAGGTCGATTTTTTGAAAATCGCATATTCAGATTCTACGAGTCTGTTTTTATCCGATTATGAAATGTGAACGCTGAAAACGGTGTAGAAGTGCTAAGAGAAATGTTTGTAGCGTGCAACCTGAGCAAAAAACTGCGCGGAAATCGTGAAAAGAACGGCGTTTATTGAGCCGCGATATCTCGGCAACGACGCAACCGAGCGCCACCATTTTGCCCTTGTTGGAAAGCGCGATTCTCATTCTTCAAATCTGCCGCTTCAGCCACCTCCTCCACACAGAAGCGGGCGCACAAAAAGGAAAAGATTCAAGGCCGTTATGAGGCCTCCGATTGGCTGCGCACGTCGTCTGCAACCGCGCCACCGCTCCTCTCGGTGCGCGATGTTCGTCTGTATGTGCAGTCGTCCGGTGTGTGGTCTTGGTTTACGAACCTGTTAGCCTTATATCATATCGTTCATGACTCGCAGGCTTGACGGCCGCCTCGCCATGTTCGTCTGTGCGTACGGAGCGCAGTTTCGGGCAGCGGACTCCACAAGTGATGCGCACCTCTTGGCATCTCTGCTCGCCAGTGCTTGTGGAATGTAGTTCCAGCAACTTATTTGTGTTATAAGCGTCCCCGGACATAGCGTCCCACTGTTGACGTGTGCGGTGCATGGTTTCGAAAGCAGATCAGTGTTGTGCTGCTGTGGACATGTCAACTCGCTCTCGGTGCGTTCCGAGCGTAGTTTCGAAAACGGATCAGTGTTGTGATGTGCTACTGTGGACATGTCAACTCGCTATCAGTGCGCGCGGAACGTACTTTTGCAAGCCGTTTATTGCTGTGATACCCTACTCCGGACGTATCGGCTCGATGCATCCATCAGAGCTTGCGAGGAGTAGTTTTGAAAGCTAATTAGTGACAATGGGTCAGCAATCGCTGAAGTGCAAGACAGTTCACGCTTACAGCGCTCATAAGCGGAAATCTCCGTGGGCGAAAAGACTGCTTCAAGGTCGCCTGCCAGTACTATTCAGCATAGCACAGAAGTTACGCATGCGCAGCCGAGCGCTTCAGGCGCGGCCGCAGCGCGTTCGAGTGCCAATGATGCCGTTTGGGAGCCGCAGCCGAGTACTTCACGCGCGGCCACAGCACGTGCGAGTGCCGATGATGTTGAAGAGTCGCTCTCTGGAATTTCCTACTCGGGCGAAACATCTCGTGCGAGCAGCAGAGGCACCGCTGCGCTTGTCACACTGCGTTTCACATTGCCGTGTGCATCCAGCGACAGCGCCTCGGAGGTGTCAGATTCTCTTCTCGGCACTTCGCAAGATCTTGCCGTGCCATCAACAAGTGCGGGCGGCACCATTCAAGCACACCTGGAGCCGTGTTTTGTATCGGAAGAGTCATCACAAGAGGTCGCCGCGAAAGTTCAAGCAAAGCTAAGTGCGGTGTCCGCAACCACGCGAAAACTGGAACTGACAGGTGATGGCCAGGTGTGTACCGGTGCAGAACAAGTGGACGAGTCCATGGTGATTCAAATGACGACCCTAACTGCTCTTATATGCAAATCTAAGTGCCCGCAGTGCTCCCAGCAAGGACTTTCAATTGAGCTTGGAACGAGGCAAGGTCTAGCAGCACAGATGACCCTGACTTGCGAGTTGAGTGGCGCTGTTGCGATTAAATGGTCGTCGACGCAAAAGGAGGGCTGTAAAATCTTCGATGTAAATATGAGAGCAGTGCAGGCTATCAAGAGCATTGGCAAAGGGGCAAGTGCTTTGACTCACTCAATCATGAACGTGTCACAGAGAGGATTGCACCACGACATATCAAAAACATTTGAAGGCAGAGTTGCGACCTGCCAGTGAAGCAGCAGCAGCTAATGTTTTTTCTGACTCTGTGAAGGCAGTGCGTGATGTTTACAGCGAGATGGAACCCTACTTTTAATAACATCACTGGTTTATGATGGGACATGGTTGAGACGTGGCCATACACCTCATATGGGCGTTGTCACTGTAATAGAATTCTTCACAGGACTGGTGTTACACTGTGTTGTTCTGTCGAACAGATGCCACGGTTGCACGCTGGGCCCAAAAGAGAGTAGTGAAGGTTATAACGACTGGAAAGCATCGCACATCTGCCAAAAAAATACCAATGTGAAGTCTGGCAGAATGGAGGTAGAAGCAGCATTGATTTTGTTTAGGAGGTCCCTAAGGCAAGCATGGTTTGCGTTACACAAACATTGTGATGGTGACAGCAGAACCTTTATAGCCCTCTGCGAGGACAAGACTTATGGATTTATTCCATTTACGAAGGAGGACTGCATTAATCGTGTCAAGAAGAGGATGGGGACAGCTTTGTGGGCACTGGCCACAAAAGCCAAGAAAGGGGCGAACCTCTCAGGGGGGCCTGACTCAAAATTTAAATAAAAAGCTCACAAATTACTATGGCATGTCCCTGCATGACAGGGACAACGTTGAAGACGTGGTGCAAAAGGCAATCATGGCCACGTATTATCGTTGACGTCTACTGATGAGGACCCTCATCACGACCTTTGCCCGCAGGGACCCAAAAGTTGGTGCCAACATTGGGCTGCAGAAGCAGAGAAGAAGCCTCCCCCTCCTCATAAGTACAGGCTTGGAAACCTTGTTGCTAGTGTGCACTGCTGCTTGTCTACCAGCGCCATTCCGACATGCAGCTCCCCAGCCGTTGCTTGGGGAAAGAAACCCAAAATGCTGCCGAAAGCCTCCATTCAGTCATATGGTCGTTGCTCCTAAGGACAAAAATGCGTCATTGGTAGCTATGGAGACTGCTGTCCATGAGGCAGTATGCAAATACAATGCTGGGGGCCTGCCGTGCATGTTCTGCAACACTGGGACTGCAAGCTGGACACCAT
Organism: Hyalomma asiaticum; assembly: GCA_013339685.2. Taxonomy (NCBI): domain Eukaryota; kingdom Metazoa; phylum Arthropoda; class Arachnida; order Ixodida; family Ixodidae; genus Hyalomma; species Hyalomma asiaticum. Next base: position 58,436,925 of record CM023489.1, on the reverse strand, counting down.
TCTCTTCGCAGAGCAGCAGAAAAGGACTTCTTGTGGAAAAAGAAGTCCAGCAAAGCGCATGAAACAAAGGCAGAGCACCCAAAAAAGCACGCACTGAAAAGGACAAGAAAGACTACAATCCTGGTGCCTTCTGATAATGTCAAATAAAAGCTCCAACTTTGAGAGCCATTTTCGCAAAATGACTTTTCTTGCTCCTTGCCTTGCTTGTTCCGCTGATTTCTTCGTGAGCACTAAGTCTGTTTATTTTAATTTTTTTCCTATATTCCTGAAAGAATTGCCCAGGGAGTGACATTCTTGTTTTTCAGGTTTTACTTCACTGCAATTAACAATATTACTAATTGCTCACCGCCTAAGCGTCTACGGTGCAGTCGCCTCATAAAAAATGACAATAAGAAAGAACTGTTTTGCAAATAAAACATCTAAATGTCACGACCTCGATCATTCATCATAGAACGCACAGCACTCTGAAACGGCTTTCCAACACACTTTTTAAGTGACTCGGGCTCGGAACAAGGGCAGTAGGAGAAAAGTATTGTAAGTCAAAAAGTGTTAAAGATAAGGTCACGAAATTTACACAGTAGTATCACAGAATCATTGCTAATAAGTCACCAATTTTCATGAAAATCCATAAAGAAATGAGAAAGTTGGTTTCGAAGGCCACGTCCCCCTTAAAGGGTCCCTGAAATGTTTTTTTGACATTGCGTCACTGATTAGGCAACACAATTCTGAAATCATTCACATCATAAATAAAGTGAAGTACCATGCGCTAAGGCAGCTATGGGCTTATTTCCGTCGCCTTCCTCCTTACCACTGCTGTTCCTCCTGAACCCGATCAGCTACGGAGTGTGCGCTAGCGACGACTGCGCCTCCCGCGTCAACCATTCTGCCGAGCCCCCCATAGCGACATAGTGCCCCGATATCTTGGCACTTCGCCTGAACATCGACAATTTTAAAGTCTCACAGGGCTGGCTTTACCGTTTCCTGGGAGGCATCAGATCATGTTCTGCACTGTGCCTTGTGAAGGCAGAGGTGGACAGCGATACATACGCAGAATGATAAAACGGTGCTTTGAAAGAGCACATTAACACCTATTTGCCACGTGGTATATTGTTATTGTCATATAGTATTGTTGTTATTGTTTTGTATATTATTTCTACTCGGGATTTCCTTGCCTACTCTGCAACTATACTACATCTGAATATGAATACATTTAGTGACTTAGTGTGGAAGGAACCATGCGGAGAATGCTGTGGCAATCTCAGTTGTTTTGAACAGGAAAATTGGTGTCCACTGATCGGCAGGAGCTACAAGGAAATCTATAAAGATTTCCCAGAAATGAGAGCTTCAAAGCCAAAGAAACATTTGTCCGTGTCCAGGATGAATCCTGGACAAGTGTTGGTCATGGGATCGAACTTTTCGTCAACTTTGAAACTTCCACTTGTGAGAAATCTGGAATGATTTCCTTGTAGGTGCCGTATTTTCTCGCATATAACCCGCACCCCTAACATTGAACTCCCCGAAAAAAGAAAAAAAATCCTCTCGTATAACCCGCATGCTTAGCTTTAAAAAAACTGTTTTGGGAAGTCACAACTACACAGTCCCAATCTCGTTTACAAAAGAACTTTATTTCAAAGCGATCGCCGCAACGTTGACGGCGCCGATTCCCGTTCCTTCAGTCATCGCCCGACTCGCCACTGTCGCTGCTGCCATCCGAGGCTTCGTCGCCGCTCTCGAAGACGCAGTCGTCTTCGGTGCCATCCAAACAATTGCTGATGGCGCACTTTTTGAAGCTCTTGCGCACCATGTCGGTCGGAATCGCCCCCCACGCATCCACGATCCACTGGCACAGCAGCGCAATGTCTGGCCTCCGCACGCGCCCCGTCGGTGTGAGGGCGTAAAGGCCGTCGGCCATCCACTCGGCATACAGCCGCTTCATGTGCGCCTTGAACGGCTTATTGAAGCACACGTCCAGTGGCTGTAGCATGGAAGTCATGCCACCGGGTATGATCACGAAGTCGGTGCAGTGGTCAGCGAGGTGCGCTTTCACTGCGTCAGTGCAGTGGCCTCGAAACGAGTCCAACACCAGCATCGACCGCCGTGCCAACATGACTCGGAGACAGACGCTGTCAAATTGCTGTTGTGACGCTGTTGACCAAATCAAACAAAGCACGCAAGAAGTGAATAAACACGCTACGGAGGGGGTCTGTCTATGGCCTGTGTTGGCTTTTATTGGCTTTGCGCCAGACGATGCCGATGGGGATGTGGACTGCACGGCAGGCCATGCATTGCCGTGAAGCCGACCTCTGCTTCCGGATTATTCGCAGATAACCTGCACCCCTACTTTTCAGGCGATCCTTTTTTAATTTTTGGTGCGTGTTATATGCGAGAAAATACGGTATTGCGTTAAAAATGGGACAATGCTGATTTTTCTTTCATGATCATTACTCCACTTTGCAACTTCCAGCAGAACTGTTTTGCCATGTGAATTGAGTTTTATTGGTGTCAGAAGAGAACTTTGTCCGTATGTGCAAATTTTTGCACATGGAACATTTGGGCTAGAAGCTCGAGAAAGACACTTGCATGCTCCTATTGCTTTTATTTAAGGGGAGACGCGGGTCTTGAAAAAGCAAAAAATGACCAAAAAATCGATTTTGAGAAAAACGCATTTTAGGCATGTATGTACCTTTGAGCAGCTGCCTTCAAATTATTAAGGCTGATTTCGATCGGGAAATAGTCTAAAATGTACTTTCAAGACGCCACGGGAGCCGAAAGTTGCACCAAAAAAGCGAAAATTTGTTCGAACTTCCCGCGCGCGCCGCGGGCGCGGCATCTGGCCGATCGCCGCCATCTTGGGCTTGCTTTGAAGCTCTTTTCTTTGTGCGCATTTTGCAGCCTTTCAAAATGGCGTCGCTCCAGCAGAACGGCCGCTATCGGCCCTTTTCTGAAGGGTGGTTCCGGAACGCTGATTGGTCATAGCGCGGGCGCGTGGGGCGAGCCCCCCGTCTCGAGCGTCCCATTGGCTGTCGCGGCCGCGGCGGCCATTTTTTTTTTCTATTTTTGTTTCGCGTGCCGCGGTATCTGCCGCTTGATCGGTCTCGTCTGCTTTCGCTCGCGTTCGCGCGGCCACCGCAGTTTTATCGTTTTGTGATGGCATTTCCGGAGATGCTCGTCTAAGCAGGGTGCGTCAAGCATGCGGAAAAAAAAAAAAAAGGAAACGGAAACGTTCGCGTCACGCACGGTGGAACGCTGACGAGTGCGCGCTGCCCAAACCACCTGTCGCGTCCAAAGCGGCGCATTCAACGAGAACTGGCCGGTTATCGGTCGTGCTGCAGTACGTCTTGTCATCTGCTTATCGTCCAGTTATCCCAGCGGCATCCGAAACCGAATTGATACGGCATACTATTCAGCGGACGTGACCGCCGAGTGCGCGAGAAATGTGGCATCGCAGTGCGCAACGGAGTGGAATCAAAAGCTGGACGTCGCTCAGTGATAGCAGCGAGCGCCGGAATGAAAATGACACGGGATTTATCTTATCTTCGTGGACTTTCTTGTGATAAAAACGTGCTTTGGGCTTGTGCTTTGCCCCGAGTTCGGCGCAAAAAGTGACCTTGAAAGCAGCGGCGACGGGATGTGTTCAAAGCGTGGGTTTTGTAACAGATGCACGATTTGCGCGAGAACTGTCTAATCTCCGAATGTAGCCGTTGACAGAATGCTTAGATATGATCAAGATAAGATTTCTGAAGTGAAAGTGCTCGCACTGAAGGCCATAAATAGTATCTAGAAGGGAATGACAGCGGGGTTTTATACGATTTGAGTGTTGCCTGACAAGGCAACGCTCAAGTCGCCATAAGACTGCGATGCAGTGTGGGGAATTGCTAATTGCTTCACAGCCTTGATAAGGTCAAAATATGGCACTGGAGAATCATTTGGACAGTAGTACCAGCAAGAGGAGGCCTTGAAAACAGCATGAGCTAGCAGGGGACTCAGCTTTGCCTGCTATTGATACAAGTGTAATTGTAACAAAACAATAGATTTTGGATTTAATAAAATATTCTGTATGCCTTTTAAACTTAAAACTTCGTGCAGTTATATTTGTTTATGGCATGCCCGCATTATCAGACAATTTTTGTATTTTTTAGATTGCGCAGCACTGAAACAAACCTATGACTTGGTAAATGTATAGCTTCTCATGTTCATGCTTGGTGTAGTACATGGCTTTCTGACAGTATTTTGACATTATGTTACCAAGATATGGTGTCATATTTAGTATGCCTATTCTCATGAAGAATAGAGCTTTAAAATGACACATTTGCTAGTGCTGTAGCTGCATTTTTACCAAAGTAACACTTATCTGAAACTTCAAATGCGTTTTTCTCAGTTCGATGTTTTTGCTTCCCTCACTCAGCCTTACGGGGCTTTTTTCAATGTTTTTCATGGGTTACAGCGACAAACTTGGTGTCATTTTATTCAGTATAAATGGATCTAGCCGATGATGCTATTTATTCATTTGTAAAGTCGTCTATTAATTTATTGTTGCCAGTAATTATAAATGAAAGTTCATAAGAATATAGTGATCAAGTCCATATCTATTTTTTTTGCATTAAAAGTGGGCCAAGAACAATAAAATTAGCATCATCAGCTAGAACAGCTTTCGGGCATTCTTGCCATATACTCAGTTTCTGATTTTGGCAAAGCAAAGCTTTTGATAAGCCCCGTAAGAAATCGGCCTAATGTCTGTATTAAATGCCTTATAGCTTTTGTTCTAATGAAGATATACAAAATATAATTAGATATTTGGAATCAGCAGAAAAAACTGAACATTACTCTTAAATATCATTGAAATCAATCCAAAACTAACAAACTTCGTTTTGAGACCCACGTCCCCCCTTAAATGACATACAAATGTAAAGGAAGTGCCTGCGTTGCCTATTTCCCATCACTCGTGTCCATGTCTGTATATTTTCTTTGATGAAGGCCCTTAATGATGAAATTCAATTTGGAAGATGAATCACTGTGATTCTTATTCCAAGTCACTCTAATTTTTTTCTGATGGCCTTGCATTTTGTAAAACATGGAAATTTCGTTGGCATTGCGCATGTGACAGTGACCTGTGACAATTGTTCTTGCAGACGGACACTTTTGCGGCCGTGTACAAGAAGCTCACTGGCAAGGAAGTGACGTTCGAGTTCCGTGAGCCCCCCTACTGAGGGCTTAGGACATGTGAATAAAAGGGGTGTGACAGCTTCTTGTGTTGTGTTGGTTCATTTATTAATCAGGTTTGAATGCTTTGAGAATGCTGCATGGAAAAGGAAAGGAGACAGCATTGAGCTGAAACATTGCATGTTGGCACAGTTCTTGGATAATGATGGCCGGGGTTTTCAGCAGTGATGACTGCTTAAAAATACATACACCTTACCCACACAGATTTCTAGTTAATGTATGAAAGTTAGGGTATGAGGTGAACTCGGCGTTCTATGAAATTGGCTGGGATGCAAGCTATTCGGGTGACATGTTCAGTAAGTGGTCACGCAAAAGCTTTTCTACCTTAAAATTTTCTGTTGTACATTGCGAATTACTGTGAAAACTTCTCGTTCATAATTTAGCGCAAAGGTAACACGGTAAAGGACTACAAACAACATGTGAATGAGCTCTTGTGCATACTTGCGCTTGGGTCAATACATCAGAGTAGTGGTCCTTTACTGTGTGTGTTGCCTTTGTGCTAAATTACGATGAACGTGAAGTCTGAACACCAACTAGCCCAACTTCTCTTTTACTGTGAAAACATTTTGCTTATTTTTAAAACTTTTTCTTGAGTCCCTTTCATCCCCATTGTGTAATCGGGTATGAGCTGATTGACAATCATTTTGTTACTCTGCACGGCAGTTGCAAAGAGGGGCACCTTATGACTGTGTACACCAGCTTTTTCACACCAATGGCTCTAAGCAGTCGATATTGTCACGGCACTTGTGGAAAGCAAGGTGTAGAAAGAAGAAGAGGAAGAAGAAGAGTTCATTCCCTGGCCTCGCTCCATCCTGTTGTGCTCGCAGCCTCCGGAATAAACGTCACCTTTTAAACGACTTCGGCCTCGTAACATCTTGGTGGAACGTGCTGGGTACGACGCCCGAACACGGAAGCCCTGCTGTCTTGCCTTCGCCGCAGCCGTCGCCTTGCCGGTCTTCCGCCGTTGCCACTTGACATGTCCACCACCGCGGACGCTTCGACATCGACGCCTGCTGGCCCGTCACAGCCTCACAGGGAGCCACGCCCCTTCGGAGGAAAACCTGGCGAAGACGTGGACGAATGGCTAACTCACTACGAACGCGTGAGTAAAAGCAACAAATGGGATTTAGATACACGGCTGACGAATGTTGTATTCTCGCTAACTGACACCGCACTCGTCTGGTACGAGAACCACGAGGACACTTTGATGACCTGGGACACATTTACTGAAGAGCTGAGGAACTGCTTTGGGGCAGATGCCTCTGCAAAGAAAAAGCGGGCCGAGCTGACTCTCGCTCAAAGGGCCCAGCTTGCTGGTGAAACTTGCACAGCCTATATTGAAGAGATACTGAGGCTTACGAAGTTGGTGAATCCGCGGATGTCCGAAGAGGATAAGGTCGGCCATTTACTGAAGGGGATCGCCGAAGACGTCTACCACTTTCTAATTGGTAAGGACAATTTGAATTCGGTGTCTGACGTCATCCGACATTGTCGTACCTTCGAGACGTTGAAGACACGACGAATAACGACCAAGTTCGGTAGGTTGGCCAACGTCACGACGGCAGCAAGTGTTGAAGTGAGCTCGTCGTCGGATGTGATCTCGTCGACAGACTTGGCTTCGACAATACGCCAAATCGTCCGTGAGGAGCTGCTTCGACGTGATGAAATGGTGTCATCCACATCACGTTTCGCTGCAGCCGCGTGCCCTCCGCAAGACGCCGTGTGTGCACGGCCTGCTTCTACATGGCAATCATTGAATGCTGCGGACGCCGACTCTACACAGAACCCCATCGTTCAGTGTCGCCCCCCTCGACGAGGCCCGATCGCCAGCAGCGCTGCGACTTCAACAGCCGCTACCGACGACCCCGGACGGATTATTATGAGGAGGCCAGAGCTGTTGGCCGTGGCTCTTATCCTGACGCACCTGTCTACATTGAAGAGCCGTTTGTGCGTCGACGCCCGCCTTCTACTATGTGCTACAACTGTGGCGCACCCGGCCACATAGCACGGTTCTGCGAACACCGACAGCCACCTCGATCCGGGCGGCCTGCTAGTGGATTTTGGCGAAATGACCGACGGGACCCCGGAGCACGATGGCCAGACCACGCGACACCGGACAGTAACTACTGGCAAAGAAGTTCGCGCAACGTTTCACCCGCCTCCGATCGAAGCTTGACTCCACCGTCAGCGCCTCGGTCACGCCGCTCACCGTCTCCACGGCGGCGCCTGCCGTCGCCACCTCCGGGAAACTAACAAGGGCGGCCGATGGAGGTGAGGCCGCTGGGAATTCGCTGCACGAAGATATACCTCCTCCCGTTTTTATGATAAAGAACAAGGTGCGTGTGCTTGTTGATGGGGTGCCCACAATGGCTTTAGTAGACACTGGTGCGACTATTTCTGTGATGAGTCTCGTCTTTAAACAGACACTACGTCGCAAAGTAATGTTTCGGTGGGATCAGGCGGGAATGTTTGTAGGAGTCGGTGGTGAATCACTGTGTCCCGTTGGCACGTGTACTGTTGATGTACTCTTGGGTGGTCGACATTTTGCTACGGAATTCGTGGTCATCTCTCGATGCACGCACGACGTGATCTTAGGTATTGACATTCTGAAGCAGTGTGGAGTCACAGTTGATTGCCAAAGTGGTGAATTGTTAGTACGCGGCGACCTTCCTTCTGGAATTTTGGAGAACAGCGATCCCTATCACGAGAGTAGCTTTCTGTTTGTGAAGATACCGTCGTGCCTGCCTTATCAGCTGTCTGTGTTCCAGTTGCTTGCACCAGCTTTCTAACGGAAATGTTTGAAGCCACAGTGGAGCCCATTCATTTAAGCTGCGCTAAAAAGAACATCATCGTTCCCCACTGCCTTGTCCCAGTGGAACACGGGCACGCTGGTTTGTGGACAGTGAACTACTCTGCGGAACCTGCGATACTTCCTGGCGGGTTGAAACTCGCCACCTTCAGACAAGATGAATTTCTCGCGGTGGCCACGGTTACAGATGAAGCTGCTCCCAGTAGAGAGACAAGCAGTGGGCCTACTGATTCGCGTGTTGTTCGAATGATTAGTCAATCGCTTAGCACCAGTGAGCGCAATGCTTTGGCCAGTGTGCTTTCAAGGCACCTACCTGTGTTCGACTTCGCGCAAAACGCCAATGCTTCGACGATCCCAGCGTCTCGCACGTGCCACAGGATCAATACGGGCACAGCACAACCGATCAGGCAAAAGCCTTATCGGGTTTCTCCGTCGGAAAGAAGGATTATTAATGAGCAGGTTTACGAAATGTTAGAAAAAGGAGTCATTCAGGAATCGAGTAGTCCTTGGGCGGCGCCAGTTATACTCGTGAAGAAGAAAGATGGGACATGGAGGTTCTGCGTGGACTATCGACGCCTCAATGCGGTCACTAAAAAGGACGTCTATCCGCTTCCTCGTATTGACGACGCCATCGACTGCCTGCACTCAGCATCGTATTTTTCGTCGGTGGATTTGCGGTCGGGATATTGGCAGATACCGATGGACCCGGCGGACAAAGAAAAAACGGCGTTTGTGACCTCTGATGGACTCTACGAGTTTAATGTAATGCCATTCGGCTTTGCAACGCACCCGCAACGTTCGAACGGTTCATGGACACGATTCTGCGCAGCATGAAGTGGGAAATTTGTATGTGCTACCTCGACGATGTCGTCATTTTCGGTCGCACATTCAGCGAACACAATAAGCGTCTGGATGTTGTCCTTACCTGTGTCAAGAACGCTGGATTAGTCTTGAATTCCAAAAAATGCCATTTCGGTGAGCGGCAAGCTTTAGTTTTAGGTCACCTCGTGGATAAAGACGGTATACGACCTGATCCACAGAAGACGAAGGCAGTCGAGGCGTTCCAACGACCGCGTTCTGTGAAGCAGCTGCGCAGTTTCTTGGGACTGTGTTCATACTTCCGCCGCTTTATTAATCGGTTTGCTGACGTTGCTTACCCACTGGCATGCCTTCTGCGAAAAGATGCACCATTCCACTGGACTCCAGAGTGCGACGCTTCTTTTCGGCAACTTAAGTTCCTTTTGACGTCACAACCACTTCTACGGCACTTTGACTCGTCAGCACCGACCGAAGTTCACACAGATGCTAGCGGTGTGGGTATCGGTGCCGTACTCGTCCAGCGACACGCTGAGAAAGAACACGTCATCGCTTATGCAAGCCGCTCACTAAGCAAGCCTGAGTGTAACTACACCGTAACAGAGCAGGAATGCCTTGCCGTCGTCTTTGCAGTTCAGAGGTTTCGTTCTTACTTATACGGTCGACACTTCAAGATTGTTACGGACCACCACTCCCTCTGCTGGCTTGTAAATCTGCGCGATCCATCTGGCCGACTTGCACGCTGGGCCCTCAGACTACAAGAGTACGACTTCGCTGTATCGTACAAGACTGGTCGGCGTCACGCTGATGCAGATTGTCTTTCGAGGATGCCACTGCCGTCCACAGACTGCGATGCAGACAATTTTGACAACTACCTGCTGCCCTCACACCTGCTTTTCCCGACCTAGACAAGTTCAAAGCTGAGCAGCGCAAGGACCCCAGCTTGCAGTCATGCTTTCAAGCCGCAGAAAATTCTACGCCACCTCGTCGTTTTTGTGTTCGCGATGGTTTATTGTACAAGAAGAACTACACAGCAACTGGTGCACAACTCCTGCTGGTGGTTCCGGAAAGCCTCCGCACTTCTGTCCTGCTAGCCATGCATGATGACCCTACTTCAGGTCATCTGGGATCAACAAGGACACTGTACCGAACCAAGGAACGTTTTTATTGGCCGAGAATGCGTCAAACCACCGATCAGTACGTCGCCAGCTGCCCCACTTGTCAGCGTTATAAGCATCCCACGAAAGCTCCCGTCGGTCAACTCCAGCCTGTATCACCTCCAAGCTCCCCCTTTGAGCAAGTTGGTATTGATCTGCTAGGTCCTTTCCCACGATCGACTGCGGGAAACCGTTGGATAGTCGTGTGCGTTGACCATCTCACCCGGTACTGCGAGACGGCCGCTATTCCATCTGCCACGGCCGCCGCCGTCTCCCTCTTCTTGCTGCGTTCTGTTATTCTTAGGCACGGACCACCTCGAGTCATCATCAGCGACCGTGGACGTCAGTTCACTGCGGACGTGGTAGAGCAGCTCCTACGCTTATGTGCTTGTACCTTCCGGCATTCCACTCCATACCACCCGCAAACGAATGGGCTCACAGAGCGTACCAACCGTACATTTACCAACATGCTTGCGATGTACATTGCATCAGACCACAAAAACTGGGATGAGATTCTACCGTTTATAACGTATGCGTTCAACACAGCGAGGCACGAGACGACTTGCTACAGTCCCTTCTTTCTCCTCTACGCCCGTCCACCACGTCATACGCTAGACACCATCCTTTCTTTCTCGTCTTCTGATGACTGTTCCATAGCAGAGATTCTCTGTCGTGCCGAAGAGGCTCGTCGGCTTGCTCGTCTACGGACACTCGCTGCTCAAGACTCATCAAAGGCCAGATACGACTGCCGACACCGCCCCGTTACCTATGTAGCTGGTGACCTCGTGTTGTTGTGGACCCCTGTGCGGAAACGCGGTCTATGCACGAAACTTTTGGCAACTTATGATGGTCCTTTTGTGATTATTGACCGCCTGAGTGAGGTGAACTACACGATCGCACGCCTCACCGCTACTGGCCGACGTTCGGCCCGAACCCAGGTAACGCATGTCGCCCGGCTTAAACCATACACCCCACGAGGCGCCAACTGACTCGCCCGGCGGGCTTCGTCTGCGCGGGGAGAAATGTCACGGCACTTGTGGAAAGCAAGGTGTAGAAAGAAGAAGAGGAAGAAGAAGAGTTCATTCCCTGGCCTCGCTCCATCCTGTTGTACAAAAAGAATTAAATGTTGATCTGCTCAGTTCATTTTTTTTTCTATCATGATCTCAGTACGTGAGAACCAATCTCCATAGCGTTCGCTTCTCTTTTATAATTATATGCCTTCAGACTTCGCAGAAAACTATTCCTTTAACCTAAATTTGATTATCATATTCGTACTACAATTTTTTTGTATTTTATTAGGAGTTCTCTCCCACACAAATTTCTTTTCCGGTTCATGGCCGATCCCCCAGAGTGGGTTGCGCCAAGATACCCAAGGACCAACCAACCAACCAACCAATCCTGTTGTTCGGCTCGCAGCCTCCGGAATAAACGTCACCTTTTAAACGACTTCGGCCAACAATATGTCGGGTAACAATATGTCGAAGCGGCGGACCTGTCGTATTGAATTCACCTCGGCTTGCACCGTGACCTCTATGTAAAATGAACTGAGCTCTGTTCAATCGTCTCAGAAGTGTGTGATAGGATAGTCCCATGACTGAAAAAAAAAAAAAAAAAGCTAGTCGGCGAGCAACAATGCAGTCTCCAATAATGGCAACATTTCCGACTGGCGCTTGCATATGTGATGAGCTCTTGTGCATACTTCTTGCGCTTGGATCACTACTTCAACAGAGTAGGGCCATCTTGAACGTGTGCAAGCACCCATTGATCTTAGTGCCTACTTTGCGTTTTGTTGGAACAAAGGCATTTTAGGCCAAAGGGTGCCAGTGCAAGTAGTATTTGTTTAGGAAGCAAAGTTCTCGAACTCGGACCGTTCTCGGACTCGGATCAGTACTCGGACCGTCGTAAATTATGTAAGGCGGACCTAACACATCTTGTGTGCCTCCTCAAAGACTGTCCGTACCGTACTTCTCTGCACGGACGCAAGGGCTCCTGGCCTAGGCATAGGGCCCGTACCACGGAGGCCGCCGTATTATAATAGTTTCCCTTGGCGCTGGAGTACTCGAAGCTGCACACACGGCCGCTGGATAAAAACGCACGTCTGCCGCACGGCCGCTCGATTAGCAACGCACCTCGTGCGTTGCTAATCGAGCGGCCGTGCGGCAGAGAAGAGAGGCGCACGCACACTGCTTTCACGATCGTTTTGACGTACGCGCCACTTGTGAAGCATTCCGAAACCGAAATAAAATTCACTGGATTGGATTGGATACTTTCTTAGCCATTCAGTTCTTGTTGAAAATGGCGACGTCGTTGCAGCACGTGTTAGCTGATCGCACTTTGCGACAGCTTATTCGCTCACGGTTTGTCACTGAGCATTCCTAGGCGTTGAGAAGGCGTGCACGAAAATGACTTCTACTACGTAAGGTATTTTACGGATAACCTTACTGCCGACAGCCCGAGACAGGGCTTGAAAGCTGGTCGCCGGTGAGCCAACTCGGGCAAGATGCCGGCGGGAGTGGAAAACCCGGCCGATTATTACAAGAACGTCGCTTTTTCGCCAACTAGCGTGAACGGTGATGGGACGAAGCCTACGGGCGATGCCTGCCAAGGCACGGGCAAAGTTGCTTCTGAGAAGACCGGAAAAGTGAGTAGCAGATAAAAGCTCCACGTTGAAATTCCATTGCTGTTAACGCCATCAGGCCCGAAAGTGCGCTTCTCAAGAACGCGTTGATATAGAATGGAGTGCTCTTTTGTGTTTGGCACGTGTTGAAAGTTGTTCACAAGTGTTGCCGAGCGCCTTGTTCTGCCCACTGATGTGACGGCACGTGCTATTTCAGCGAGCTTCTGATGGCGACAAAGCATTCGTTGAATCCAAGAAGCCACGTCTCGAAGACTCCTCGGAGCTGGAGGACGTGAAGGTGCCGCGAGGTATGTTAATGCTTTTCGCTGCACCTTTTACAAATGTTCTTTTGACGCTCAGATTTGTAAGGAATCGCTTATGTGCATTGTACCGGGTCGACGCTTTGGTGCAAGGCCAAGGTAAAAAAGGTGTTTGAATGTATGAATTGACATGGAATGCTCGGTCGTGTCCGCTGACTTATGTAAACGAAAGTACAAGGCCTGGATTGAAACATAGCTTTGCTCTTGGAATCCTTGCCAATCCTTGCAAGTGCAGGCTACTGCAAACCGAACCTAAGAAAGCAGATTCCAGGCTCAGAGAAGGCACAGTAACACGGGCACGGACTTACAGCAATAAAATTTAGGCCTGCCATGTTAGCTTGGTGGCTAGGTGTTGGCCTGTGAAGCTCGAGGCCATGGGATGGAATACTGGCATTTCAATGGGGGGTTAAATGCAAAAGAACACTTATGTACTGCCCCGTCACGGTGGTCTAGTGGTTATGGCACTCGGCTGCTAATCCGAAGGTCGCGGGATACGAATCCTGGCTGCGGCGGCTGCATTTTGATGGAGGCGAAATGTTGAGGCCCGTGTGCTGTGCGATGTCAATGCACGTTAAAAGAACCCCAGGTGGTCGAAATTTCCGGAGTCCTCCACCACGGCGTCTCTCATAATCAGAGCTGGTTTTGGGACGTTAAACCGCACAAATCAATCAATCAACAATTATGTACTTAGATTTAGGTGCACGTTAAAGAACCTCAGGTGGTAGAAATTCATCCGGAGCCCTCCATCATGATGGCATACCTTATAATCACAGCTGGTTTTGGCACGTACAACCCCTTGAACTATCACAGTGGAGATTATATATCACTAAACACTTGACATGCTAATATGAGGAATGCAGGTTCAGAATGAGGTGTTAATGCTGCAGATAGGTGATTCGCTTTTCGAGTATCTGGATAGACGGTGAATCAGTATAAGACGGCACGCGTTGAACAATGATGAATGCCTCGATCTTCACGTTTCTTGGGGACTGTTTGATTAAAATATTGCACGCATTTACACGATCTACTATTCTTGGTGGAGTTGGTGCCATATTTCTGCTTCACGTTGTTGGCGTGCTTGCGGAGGCGATCACGTCCAGTTTGTCCCACTTAAGAAGGGCAACAGCGCAGGGGAATGTCGTAGATGACTCCTGTGATACTGCCAGACAGTGATTTGTGATGATTGTTTCCACACCAGGCTAGGAGGCGTTGAGACCAGCCTGGCAGCACCTAGCGAAGTCAAGAGCTAAATGAGTAGTGACATTGTTCCAATTGTCAAACACTTGTAACTCCACTATTGCTGCACCATTTCGAGAAATTTTTGCAGCTGCATGTTCGCTGTGGTCATGGGCACAACTGCAACACTGCAACTAAATTTTGACCACTGCATGTTTCAGGGGCCTTTTTAAAAATGGCCGATGAGTTCATTATAAATTGTTTAGGGTTATTGTATGTCATAAGTGGGAAAAGATTTAGTATGACTTTCCTGTCTTCTCTGCCGATTGGTCACATTGAGCGTCCCTCTTTGTCGAGTTGACAATAAATTTGCTCTCGTGTTGCAATCTGCTTGTGAAATGCTAGAGGCCTGCATACTGTGCGATGTCAGTACACGTTGAAAAACTTCAGGTTGTTGAAATTTCCTTGGCCCTCCACTATGGTGTTCCTCTCCTTTCTGCTCTTTCATTCCCTTTCCCTTTCTTCTATGGATGTAGAGCCATGCTTTTTCCAAGGGCTGCAGAAAGCAGTGCCCTTTTCTCAAAGGAGCCGATAACCAATGTTTAAGGTACTGGTTCTTTTATTTCAACGGAAGGCTTGTCAGTCACAGTGTGTAATTATTCATTGGCCAAGGGGAAAGTGCCATGGAATATCTTTTATTAATATTTTTTACCTATGGAGCCTTACACGCAACACATGTTGCAAACAGTGGCTGACAGCCATCAGGTGTGTTTGCACCAGGTAGAGTTGAGTTTATTTACCACATACAGTTCTACAGCAAGTGGTTGGAACCGGGAAAAAAAAACTCTATTGAAACAGCTTGACAAGCCCCACATCCCCAGGTTCAGTGTGGCAGCAAAATGTCGAGGCAAAAATGAATACCAACAGAATGCTAAACGCAAAAAATACACATCCTCTTAAGCATCTGCAATACAAAGAGGGATACTGCTGCAACAGAGCGCATATGCGCACAGTGCCTAAGAGGTGTTGTGCGTTAAAAGCAGGTTTTCAGTGGCTGCGAAGACAGCACCGATTCGCAGCATAGACTTCCTTTACAGTGTAGAAAGGAAAGAATAGCGCAGAGATGCTTCCTTTATCTAAGGACACTACTGGCCAGCAGGAGGTGACATACAGCAATTTAAAGACGCCAAACCACAGTACCACAGCTTCACCTCCGAATACTGGCATGTTGGGGCTTTCGCGATTTTCATACTGAATTTAAATACACAAACCCTACTGAAGTCATGAAAATGTGCTCAATTCCATCACTATAGTTCATGGTCTTTCCAAATGCATAGGCATTCACATCATATAGCCAGTTCTCAGTCCCTTCAATGGAATGACAGTTATTTATTTATTTGTATACCCTCAGGACCCAGTGGGTGTTACGGAGGGGGCGGGTACAATATCAACATGGCAAGTCATAATAGTAACAGTGAAGGAAATACAACAAATAACAATAGTTAAAAGGAAAAGAAATCAAGAAAAGAAAACGAAAAACAATAGTGTGCAGTTATACCATTATGTGTTTCGACACTGCAGACTTAAACAGCCCTTGGTCCTTAGTGGCAGCAATGGAGGGGGGAATGCGGTTCCAGTCCCTGATTGTCTTCGGAAGAAAAGATTGCAAAAAGTGGTTGGTGCGGCAGAAAGGAATGGCTACTTTATTCGGGTGGTCAACACGGGATGAGATATAAGCAGGTCCTGAGATTAATTCCTCCCTGAGTACTTGATTATGAAAAAAAAATTTATGAAAGAGCGACAGATGGAAAATTGTTCTTCTAGTGACCAGATGTGGAAGTTGAAGAGTAGATTTCATTAAGGACACACTGGCAGTACGAGCATAGTTGTTATGAATGAAGCGGGCTGATCGGTTTTGGACGGCTTCTAAGGCTTCAGTTAATGTTGATTGGCTTGGGTCCCATATGGCAGCCGCGTATTCGAGTTTTGGTCGGACTATTGTTTGGTAAAGCTGTAATTTGAGGTGTGTTGGTGCTTGGCGAAAGTTTCTGCGGAGGTAACCAAGAGAACGGTTTGCGTTGTTAATAATGTAGGTAATGTGAGAGTGCCACGATAGATCATTTGTTATGTAAACTCCAAGGTATTTGTAGCTACTAACCTGCTCTAATCCAGTTCCATTTAATGTGTAGTTGAAAAGTTTCGGAGTGATAGAAGAACGTGTGATTGTCATGCTTTTACACTTAGCAACGTTAAGGTTCATTAGCCAGGTATTGCACCATTCAGAGACGCGACTAAGATCGCCTTGAAGAAGTAAGTTGTCGTCCTCGTTAGTTATTCTGCGGTACAAAACGCAGTCGTCTGCAAACAGTTTTATGGATGACTTAATGTTACTTGCTAGATCATTGATGTATACTAAGAAGAGTAAAGGACCTAAAACGGAACCTTGCGGTACGCCAGCTCTAACTGCACAGGGATTTGAGGAGGAATTATTGGCGGTAACATTAGTTAGCTCAGGCGAAGACCAACCACCCTGAAGTATGCTGGGTTTGAATCCTGCACCAGGAGATATTTTTGCTCGCACAGAACACTTCTTAACAAATCCATGCAGATTTTACTTTAAATTTTTATGCTAAAAGACAGATGGGTTAACGAAAGGGAAGGGGTCAAGGGCTTGTTTATTTGTTAGAAACAACTTAATGAACCAACAGACAGTGAAGCCTAGGAAGGCACAGGGGAAGTCATCATTATACATATGTATATAAATACGCAATAAAGTGGACTGGGGGACGACCCCCTTTGTAGCTCAGCGATAGAGCATCGGACGTGTCATCCGAAGGTCGTGGGTTCGGTTCCCACTGAAGGCAGGTTTCTCTTTTCGTCCACTTTGATTCCTTTCTGCTTACTCCATGATTACAATGCTACAATTAAGAAACTTCAATGACTTGCCCTGTGCTTTCCTAGGCTTCACTGTCTGTCGGTTCATTTAGACAGATGGGTGGAACTTTTTTCCTCTCAGAAGAAAGTCTTATTGGTTGTTCTTGCTTTCAGGCATTAAAACTTTCGAGATTGTCTCTTTTGCTACTAATAATCTAGCGTTGTTGCTTGCATTTCAGAGGTGCAGCTGTTTCAGTTTCTGGGCAGCCGAGCGGACGAGATCGCGTCGTTGGTGAAGGATGTGGAGCGCAAGTACCCGAAGCTCATCTCACAGCAGGTGCCTCGTCACATGCGGAGGCGTACGGTCAGCCATGACAAACGCCGCCTGCCCAAGCGCCTTCAGCAAAAGCTGGCACATGAGGCATGTACTATATCGAAAAATAGTAACGCGCACTCTTCCGTGCAGGCTAAATTCTTGTGGGAGGGGCTGTGCGGTAGTCCTGAAACGTTCTCTGGCAGCACGAATAGCAGAACTAACTGAGACGTGTTGTTGAGATAGTTGGCTCATAATCACATGGACTTCCTTCATCGGACAGGACATTGTTGTGTACGTGCGTAAGCATTGTTTGAATATGTAATGTTCCGATTGCATTCACATGATATTGCAAGTTATTTAAATAAGAGAGGCACTATGGAAGGCTGTGTAAATAAGAGAGGCTCTACAAATACAGCAGACTCTCCTTAAAGGGACCCCACAACACTTTTTCAAGTACTCCTTGACAAATCGCGTGTTACAAAAATGTTTAAAATCTGTTAAGTATGAGCAGAGTTACGGCATCAGGTCTGAGGCATCTACCGTGTGAGCACTGTGGTAGCGCTGCTGCCCATCACAGCTTTGTTGTTTTTCATTGAAGTTGCATTGGAACCTATACTGGGTTACTCGACAGGTGTTACACACCTCACGAAAATCACCACCCCTTTCCCCTTGGGAAGCTGCACTAGTTATGCCGAGAGGCTTGCCATAGACAGGCTGTCCTTTCTTTTTGTCTTTTCTTAGTATGCCTTCTTTGTTCCTTTACAATTTGCTATGTGCAGCCGTTTCGGCGAGGACTGAATACGCAAGTTCAACCTAAACACACAGACATATGCACGCATACAAACGCTCCACAGAGCCTGCAGTTTTCTGCACCTCACACAACTTTACAGTGCCTTCAGGCTTGGCTAACTTAATTTGCGTGATACCTAGCTCATTGCGCAACTTACGCAAAAACAGGGTTGTCCAAAAAAAAAACAGTCCCACTGTTAAAAACAGCTCAGTGTATCAGTATCATGTAGCATGAGTTTGCAGGGTTCTATGGCAGAAGGCTTTACGTAACGAATTCATCCGATTGGTGCACTGCAGCCCGACCCGCCCAAGAGCAAGCGTCCCAGCCGCAAGCACCGCCGCCGGCCACGGAACCTGCTGGCCGAGTATGCGCGTCGTCAACGGCGCCACGTCTGGCTCGAGACCCACATCTGGCACGCCAAGCGTTTCAAGATGGCCGACCTGTGGGGTTACCGTGTGCCACTCTACCCAACGGACAAAGGCATTCGGGCAGCCTATCGAGGCAGTGCAAAACACGTCTTGCTTCATGTAAGCATGTTTGGGGGCTCACACTCCTTGTTCACTCCCGCAGCTTGCATCACTACAAAGTATGGCCTTTGAGGACAATTCATTTAGACTTTGTGGTTGTGATGTGGACATCACAAGGAGCAAAGGAATGTGCAACTCTTTCTTTCCTTAACAATTGGCCTAAGGGTACCGGGACCATGAATAGGCTGACTCGTAGCGAAGCTAGAACAATAGGCAGAAAGAAAAACTCTTTACCTACCGTACCCATTGGGCATCATTAGTCCGCTCTCAGTGGTTTAAAATGGTGTTCACAGGTATACTACAGCATTGTACTTGATATCAAGCAGGGCTGCATTTTGGAGTGAAACCTCTACTATGTCGTGTCTTGCAAGGTACTGATTGAATGGCCTTGAGTACTCCACAGCACAAGTGTGTGGCATCGCACCACCTGGTCCGTGAGGCATTCATTGCAGCTGTGCTTAGTCGGAGCCTTCACTCCCGAGATACCAAGTGTGTAGGCAATCGTTTGACATCTGCTTTGCCATTGCTTTGTTTCTCCCGTCTTGCTGTCGACACTGCTGTACCTTGGCCATCTCTGCATGCACTTTAGTACAAGTGGCTGGCTGAATCCAATTGACCAGTACATGTAGCAAGATGGTGGGTTGCAAGATATCAAGCAACGGCAGAGTTGCCTGCTGACACACCGGCAGGCCTCATAACTATGTTCTGGAAAAGCCAAACACTCCTTTTGCTCATGATGACCAAGTCTAGATGAGCTGTGTTTGAGCCTATTGCGAAGCAGAAAATGGGCACGTTGAGAAGCGGTGCACACGCTGTGAGAGATCTTGAATCCCATGGTTCCACAGTGTCCCTGGCCGATTTTATCAATCGATTGAGCAAGTGTGTGTCTGGAGGTCCTGTCACTTTTGTCGAACTTTCATTTCGAGAGTGGCGACAATGCAGACCAGCTCATAATGTGTGTGGCCACAACCCGGTTTGTCTCGCATTTCGCTGCAGTCTGCTTTTGCTGTTGTTTGGGTTGCTTGATTTGTGTTTTTGATGTTGCTTATATCGTATTGATATCACAACTCCTTGCCGCCTGCGCAGTGGAGGGTGCTGTCTCGACTGGGAAAGGATCCAGGCATTCATTTCAGCATGCAGCTTCACTCTGGTCCTTGGCATTTTATTTGAGTACTAGATAACGATTCACTTCACCCCATACAAAGAGCAGGTTATCAAGTCTTAGAGCCGGCCTGAGACAGTACATTAATTTTTCTTTTCTGAGGGCCAAGGGGACCGTCCACTTCCCCTTGTGTCTTTTGAGTGAACTGTCAATTTTCTTCCATTTTTTTTAAAAAATGCTTGATGCTCACAGGGCTCACGTCTGCACCCAAGCCACCTGCGCACGCATCCTGTCGCAGCCCTTCTGTAGGCTTCTCTTCACGTATCTCTTCATGTACCACGTGCTTCTTCTCTGTGCTCTTGCTCATTTTGGGAGTTACAGTAATCGCAAACGTGTTCGTGATTGTTGGTCAGCATGACCAATACGCAACGATCCAATGTCAGTGCTGAAGAAGGGGAAAACTGTGCATCACATGCAGCTCTTGTGACACTGGCTGTATAACTGTCGTAGGCATTGGGCACGCAAAAGCGAAGCGATGCAGCTATCTTCAGCATGCAAAATCTGCATGCTATCATTTGCACCTAACTAGTCAGCGCAAAGTGGTCGTGGTGGAGCACAGAACCAACCAATGTGGACTGGCAACAATACATGCACTTCCACCAAGGATGCCGGTATTTTGCAATGGCGATGACACTGTGTCTGACACCTGTGATGGGGGAGGAGAGGAAAGGGGTTGTTTCGATTTCGTTCGCACTTGGTTCCAACACTCAGTTAATATTTGGACTCATCAGAAAAGAAGGTGCGCATTGTTTTAAGCAAATGTGGTAGTGGAAGAGATGTGGCGGCCAACTATGTGAGTACACGATGTCTCTTATGCACAGTTTTCTCTACATCAGTGTCCGTTATAACGGAGTTCAATTGTGTTAGTGATTGGAGCATTTGCGCACCCCTATGTGTTTATTACCCCCACGGAATGATTGCCATGACGTGTGCAGGACGTGTCCTACTACAACTGCGTCGAGCTGATTGGCAGTGCGGAAACACTAGGTCTCCAAGCTGGCACTCCAGACGAATGCAGATGCAGGTTAGTGCGATATTTCGCGCATGCGTTCCTTGAGGTGACGCTGATGCTATGCTTTGCATCATTGTTGGCAGACCAGTTATGGTGCATCACTGGCTGTTGCCCTTTGCAGTAAAACCTCGTTATAACGAAGCTGAAGGGGGAGCCATGATTACTTCGTTATAACGATTAGTTCGTTAGAGCCAATATCCATTTCATCTATGGGAATTTCAAGGGGAATTGCAATTGCTTCGTTATAACAAGGTTCTACTGTATCTGCAAAGTGTGAAGGCTCGGTTCCCTTTCTAGCCACAGTGGTTGATTCTGACAAGTGCATAATGCAAAAGTGTTTGCTTCTTTGGGTTTCTGACGTATGCAAAAGTTTAGAAAATATGGAAAGGGGAGCTTTATTTGAGAGTTCAGCTTTGCTAATAAGAAGGCCAGTTTTACCTTTAAGGGGGGACATGGGTCCCGAGAGAGAAATTTGTTACTATTGGCTCTAGACACATGATTTTTTTCAGAGAATATTTAGCTTTGTATACTGATTTCAAATATGTAATTACATTTTCTTTACACCAATCCAAAAAAAAGTTACATTCTTATTTTATGAATTTGGGATGTGACTTGCTTAAAAAGTAGTGCATTTGGAGAGCTCAAATTCAGCAGGCATGTTGCTGAATGTATAAACAGTGCAAATATGAAATGTAATGCTTGTATCTCAATTTTAGCCAAAGTTATGAAGTCTTTATGTCGCAGTCTCGTAGCTGTGAATTTTCACTGGTGATTTCTAGAAGATTTCAAAATGTTGCAATGTTCTAAAATACTTCATCATCGTTTTCTTGCACTCTCTGATCCTCCAGCTTTCAAGCAAAAAATAAATCAAGAAAATTGAATGAGTATTAGTGACACAGTGCTGATCCCAAAATTCAAAACATGCAAAAATCTGTATTTAAGAAAAACGCAATAAACTGAAAACTTGTGAAAATTAACATTTCAGGCTTGAAAGCCACAGCACTTGTAAATACAATCACTTAGAAGGCCCCTGGGGAGTAATCTGAAGTAGGCTTTTATTATTAACGCTGCTGAAGATGCACGCTTCCTCTCCGCGTCAGCTTCCTCTCAGCGCCCATGAGTGCCCGCGACTCGTCGCGAACTCCACTGCGAACTTCAGTTTCACGGCGATGCCGTATTCATCGGTGTCCCTTTCAATAGTCAGTGCTTCGCGGCACACACGGCAAGCACCAACTTCCAACAGGCTGTTCACGGCGTCTAGGTCAACAATCGTATACGTCGCGGACGAACTCGGAGCACTTTCACTCGGGGCACCGTTGGCACCGTCACTCAAGACGCACTTCAGTTTTCTTTCTGTCGCCGAAACCGACGATAGTTCAGAGAGTTTCTGCTGCGATTGCTGCTCGCGGAAAGCATGATCTGCGCTCGGGAGTTGAATCCAACCTCGTACGCCGCGCCGCTCCGTCGGCTCCCTTATCTTGCACGGCCGCCGTCGCGGCCGCCGGGGCAGAGTCCACGGCGAGCGCGTCACTAGGCGCCACAGATTCCGTCGTTGTCACGCTATCTGATCGCGCTCCAAAGCCCGCAGTAGTCTCCGTCGCCACGCTTCCGTCGCGTTTTGCCGAACTTGTGAGCGGTACGAAATTTCTGATAGCCGTTAGGCATAGCGCACGATTGTCGTCGGCTCCGGTCTATTTCAAAATGGCGGCGGTTTGCTTCGGCCAGAAGCAGCCGGAGACAAGCGAGGACCAATGAGAAGCCGCCATTCTGTCACGTGTGCGCTACAGGCCAATGAAGTGCCCAGATTTCGTTTTCTTTTTTGTTAGATTGCTCAATAGCGGCGTACGTCAGAAGGCTCGCGTTTGGCGGGAAACGAAGAGCGAAAGGCACCGTTTCAAACGAGCCTAAGATGGCTGTGCTCCGTGGAATGGTTGCGAATTCGCGGCGGCGCAAAGTTGACTATTTTCGGGCGCGTCCCATAAGCGAAACTAGCAAGTTCGCGTAATAAATATGAACTTTTGACAAAACTATACGACATACGAGCCTAGATTTTTGCGAGGAGGTGCAGGAAGGTGTGCTGAATGCAATAACAACAAAATTGAAAAATCGGTTTTTTCGCGATTTTTTCGCTTTCAAGACCCGTGTCCCCCCTTAAACACTGCTTGTGATTTCATGTAGAGTTATCGCTGCACACAATTATGACACTGTTTCCTTTGGCAAGAAGGTTTGGGAAGGAGCGAAAATGTGCCCACTCTTATTCAGGTAGTCTATTCTACCAGACATTGCAACCACTTGGCACTGTACATGTCGATGGATGGCATGTACACGTTTGCTGATTTGCTTCATGCATACACAGGGTAGAACGAGCAGCCAGAACTTGAAACGTCAATCTTATCATTAGGCAAGGCCTTGAAATCTTGAAAAGACTTCTGAGGCTTCCCTTCAAACCTTTCCTGATATTTATTTCACAGATTAGTGTGCGAGACAGGAATTCAAATGCACTGTGAAAACAGCAACAACAACAAAAAACAGCATGTAACAAACTAAAAAAGGGGGACACTTTAAATGGCAGTAAAAAAAATAATGATCTGTCCTGTAATACAGCTAAGACGTCTTCTAACGTAACTGCTTATACTGCAGCTATAATGCAATTTTTTCTGACTCCCGTTTACCCTCCCATAGAACTTAATGTACTCACATACCACTTATTGTGCAGCTCCGTGATTATAATGTGACTGCTGGGAAATCTGCGGACAATTGGGGTAGCAAGCAGGCTTCTTAGTGGAAGTTCGCCACAAGAGAAGCATGCAGTGAATTGCCATGAAGGAGGAAAAAAACGCGGAACGATTCAACAACGAGCGGAGGGAAAGGAAAAAAAAGAAAAAAGGCCATGGCAGCAGCCTGTCGCAGGCACGCCCTGTGAAGATAGGGCTGATAGGATTGCCAAGGCGATGGAGAATGCTGCTACGACCGTTTGTTAGCTCCGAATGTGCACCCCGCAAGGAACGTGCACCCGCGATCACATGATGTCTGTGTTACTGCTGTTTGCCACCAGTCCTTCTCCTTCTTCTTTTCTTTTTAATCATTTCATGCGCACTGCCCGTGAATCACACCGCGAGCGTGGTTTCTTGTGCACCCGATCCCTGTGTTGTCGTGCGGCACGCCGCCCGCGACCCCACAAACTGGGCCTAACGAGCGTGGCTCACTAGCGTGGCTAACACAGAAGTCACCGTGTTGGAGGCACGATGAAAATTTCAGCGACGTTGTGCAACATTAGAAATGGTGTGCAACCAAGTAGTGAAACACTACTGCAACAGAACAAGGCAGGGAGACAGAAAAAGAATGCGAGGGATTGGTGCATTGAGCATGGGGGCCCTCAGAACTCTGCTCTGTGTTGTACATCTATGGTGGCACAGGCGCAGCTTGTGTGCGTGTGATTTTTGGCCAAACTTCCTGACAGTGACAGCGCTGTCCAACTCGGCCTGGAAACCGAAGACGAAAATCGTTCGCATAAATAAGGCAATATTAAATTGTTTACAGAGAATGTGTGAATTTTAGAGCGTACGTCGTGCTTCCTGTAGCAGTAATATTTGAAACAATGAACGCATGAGCCATAAAGTTGGCATCACAAGAAGCAGTGCGAAAAAAAACCAGACACCGGAACGCATAGACATGGTGCTAACTGTCAGCTGATGTTTTACTGAAGAACTCAAATACCAATGACCGGTTTTCGAGACGCGCGATTTTCTGGACATGCTCAATACTTTGGACATCTTTGCAGCGCAATGACAAGCCCCCTAGAATCAGTGTACAGTGCAGTCCACTTATAACGATATCGAGGAAACCTGAAAATATGATCGTTATAACTGATAATCGTTATATCTGGACTGCCGTAAAAAAATTGTCGCCGGACGTACCTTTCGTAGCTCCGGGCTCGAATTCGCTTTTTCCATCAATGAACAGATGTAGATAAACAGCTTTAAAAAGAAAAAAGAACTTTATTTCTCACTCAGACTGCGTATTACGGATTCGGCGCGCGTCATCCAGGCCTTCTTGTTGCTGCGATAGCGGACTGGGATGTGCTGATTCCTGAAGCAGACTGGCTTCTTGGATCGCCCAATTATGAAGGGCTTGAGCCGATGGCTCCCGTCCATATTGACGCAGAGCACTCGAAACTTGGAGTGCTTCCTGCCGGGACACGGATCGCCTCTCAGAGCATGTGTCTTCGATGGTGTCATTTGAAAAAAAAGGGCAGTCTCGTCGCAGTTGTAGACATCCTTATCCGAAAAGCGCTCCATAAGTGCAGGCAGCTTGGTCTGCAGCCAATGCTGCTTTGCCTGTGAGTCCAGAGAAGCCGCTTCCCCCACCACGTTCTTGTATGCAATTCCGTGCCGCTCTTTGAACCTTTGGACCCAGCCGCCTCCGGGTTCGAAATTCGGCCGACCAAGCAGAAATGCCAAGTTTTTCGCCTTCGTGGCAAGTATCGGTCCACTGATCGGCACATTCTGGGAGCGGATTGTCAGGAACCACTGGTAGAGTGCCTCTTCGACATCCGCGTACGAAGGCTCCCGAACCCTCTTCCGCTCGGCATGGCCACTGGTTTAAGCCTTCAAAAGGGCAGTGCTGCCGGCCTTCAGAATTGTCGATATCGTCGACTGGGCGAGCTCATATTTTTTTACAAGGGCGCTCACCTTGAAACCTTGTCGCGAATCTTGCAGAATTTTCAACTTCGTGTCAAGCGACACGGCCTTGCGTTTCGTCGTCGGCGCCATCTTAGCTGAGGCTTATCTGCTCCGCTCTTCGGTTGCTCGCGCGATCGCCGAGAAGGAGAGACTGGCGCTGGGCGGCCGGGATCGCTACCGTGCGCGGTGGAGCTTTGCTTATTGCGTTTTTTTTTCTTTCTCTCTCTCTCCCCCTTTTGACACTGGGGGCCGCAGAACTACGCAGCGCCCACCGCTTTGCTTTTCGAAGTTTTTGCTTGTTATCTCTCTCTCCGCGCTCGACGCGCGAGTCGGGAAACGTTACTCAGCTGACGCCATCTAGCAGCGCGCCGCGTCAACTCGCGACACTCTCCCCGGCCTCGGCATTCAGAATGGTCGGAACGCGCCGCCGGCGCTGCGCTGCAATGGCAGTGAATACGAACTCGCCTACGCTAACTTTTCGTCTTGTCGCGGCATAGCTCGTTTCATCGGAACTTATCGATGTAAATGTTACAGTTATTCTGCAAGGAACATGTTGTCCAGATGGCAAAATTTTCATCGTTGTATCCGATATGCGGTGGATCACATATCGTTATATATGGTATTTTCCCCATAACCCCAATGTATAAAATGAGACTGTTAGGTCAACCTGTCGTTATAACCGATATATCGTTATACAGTTAAACCTGCTTATAACGAACCTCCATATAACGAATTCCTGGATATAACGAAGTTTTTCTATTCTCTGCCGTTGTTCCATAGAAGTACATGTATTTGAAACCTCTACGTAACGAAGTGGCAGCGTGAGAACCCCTCGAAATAACGAATTTTCTCCGCCGACAGCCTGAGATTTTACCCCAAATTGTGTCACTTTTGCGCGAGCAACAACTGGAAGCACCTCCTCCGCCGCAACCGAATGCAAAGCGGCGGTGTCGTGCTTGGCGCGCTCAAAGACACGGCGATCCGCCGCGGTGGTGTAGTGGTTACGGTACTCGGCTGCCACCCAAAAAACGCGGGTTCGATCCCGGCCGCGGCGGTCGCATTTTCGATGGAGGCGAAAATGCCAGAGGCCCGTGTACTGTGCGTTGTCAGTGCACGTTAAAGAACCCCAGGTGGTCTAAATTTCCGGAGCCCTCCACTACGGCCTTTCTCTCTCTCTCTTTCACTCCCTTTCCCCTACCCCTACGGACGCTTAGCCGTGCTCCCTACATGGGCTGCAGAAATTAGCGTCCTTTCCTAACCGAACCACAATCAATCAATCAATCAAGACACGGCGACTGCGAGGCGAGAGCGAGTGCACGTGTGCGGTGTGCGTGCGTGCGTGAGGAGGGCCTGCATCCCTCGACCCGGCGATCATCCCGCCGTGGGCGTGTCCTTTCCCCCCCACTTCAAACCTGCTCCCGCCGCTTTCCGCAGCTAAAGCCCCTCTACCTACGGAAAAGTACCGCCATCTCTTGAACAACGCCGCTTCCTCCTCTCCTCGCCTTTGATAGGGCGGCTGCGGTCACGTGGTAGCGCACTCACTTTTTTTCTTGGTATTTTGTTTTCTCGCCACGCGGCGCCATGTTGGATGGGCCAAAGTGCCACTGCGCTGTGTGTTCGCCGGTCGCAAGTGCACGTGTACGTCTGGCTAGTTTTGTCGCGATGCCGGGTTGCTGTGCCTTTTCCTGCATACCTGTTTTTCATGTAAGAGCATTTCCCTGAAAAGGGGTTACCACTTCGGTTTTAAAGATGATCGCGGCTGTCCGCAAGCGCAGCCCGTTTCTTCAACAGCCTGCATGCCGCGCGTGCTTACTTTGGAATGAGCCGTTCGCTGTTAAAAAAAAAACCGTATGGCAATACATATGACGAAGTGCCGAAATTTTTCATCGCATCGAGGTCACGCTGGGGAGTGTGTTCAGAGTATACATCGCTTGAAATGGGCGACACCCTCTCCAGCAGCGAGCGGTAATTTCGGTGGTAGTAGTGACGTGAATGCGTTCGTCTACTACATTCACAACGCACCAGCGCGGTCTTCTAGCAATTAGAAATAGTTTCCGTGCGTAAGGTCGATATTGGTCACCTACATCGGCAACACCCACGCAGGCATGCAAAACCTCACGACAACGTGTTCAAACTGCGCCGCACAGGCCAAACATCCCAGAACGGCGTACTGCGTGCACGAGTCATCGGGCAGGCAGAGGATGGCAGGACGTGCGAAACTTCATGAAGTTTTGAGTGTGTGCCTCCAAGGGCATTGTTGGCGTTGCTGCAGTTACAGACGACCGGGATAGTATATACGCATGGGAACTATCCCTTCCCAAACGTGGCTTCACACCACAGCTGCGGTTTAAATATTTCTTGCTGATGCAATAAATGGCATGCTGTGTTTACAGAATTTCATTTCAACCTTTTCCAAGTAAACATAGTTATGGTTATCCGCGCCAGATACACAAGGAAACACTACGCTCCGAAAGAAAGCTTAAAACGACGTTCGCTTTCGCTACAAATTGCGCATGGTTTGCAGCAGCTCTTCTGAGGCGATATTTCATTAGGTAAACCGGATGGTGAGCACACCCACTCCTGCTTAGAAAATCAACGCAGTAGAGTGAATCATTATATCAAACCGTACGCGAGGCACGGCCACGGCTGGACGGCGGCAGCGGCGGCGCGCGTCCAGCTCGAAAGCTAACCGAGAGCTCGTGGCGCTTTCCAGGAGGCGCCGCAGTCGCGAGCGGAGAGGAGGTGGCGGTGGGGAGAGTTGATGGCGGTACTTTTACGAAGTAGAGGGGCTTTATCCGCAGCTGGCCTAGCCTGCCAAGCCGCCACCCTTCTTTTCCAGTTGATGTTACCGAGTCGCGCCGGTTTAAGAGAGAAAGAAAAAAAAACTAGCTTTCTTCTTTTTTTTTTCAGCGTGCTAGCAGTGCGACCCTTTGGTTGCTGCGCGAGTCTGCACTTCGCTAACCTGACAGTAGGTGAGAGCGCTTGTTAGGCCTAGCTCGCGGGGTCACAGGCCGCGCCTCAAGGGAAGTTTGCCTTCGATAACGCAGGGATCGGGTGCACAGGAAATCGCGGTGTGATTCAAGGGCAGCGCGCGTGAAATGGTAAAAAAAAAGAACTGGAGACAAACAGCTGTAAACTGGAGGACACGGGCGCACTGTGCGTAGTTTTCGCGGCTGACAAACGGCCGCCGCCTTGGAAATCCTATCCTCAGAGGGCGCCCACGTGGCGGCCTTTTTTTTTTTCTTCCCTCCGCTCATTGTTAATTCGTTCCGCGCTCCTTCCTCCTCCACGGTGATTCGCTGCGCTTTTTTCAGGTGGCGCACTGGCGCGCTTCCTTTTTGAAGCCTGCTAGCTTCACAAAGGAAGTGCGCCGCGGCAGCAACAGCAGCAACTGTGTGAAGCCTGCTCCCTACCTCGATTGTCGATTGTCGGCGATTTCCGGGCAGCCGCATTATAACCGGTCGTTCATATCGGGTATGGGGGGGGAGGAAGGTGTGAGGGGGGCTGCACATTAAGGGGTATGCGGGGGGTCAGGAAGAACCCGGGGGGGGGGGGTGTAGAAAGAACCGCATTATTGCTGGTCCTGTAGTATAAGCAGTAACATAAGTGTTCTCAGCTGTAAATGTTTTCTCACCCAAAATAATTGTTTTGGGTCAGCTCTGCCGTTTGTAACCGTTTTGCTTACTTATGCGTTTATTTTTCAAATTTTCTTGCCGAACCTGCATATAACGAAATCCTCTTTATAACGAAGTTTTCCGGGAATTTCTCAATTTCGTTATATCCAGGTTTAACTGTATGTGGTATTGTTGTAAGTGGACTGCACTGTATAAGAAGGTCTAAAATTTCGAAGGCTTGAACCCTCGATCGCCCAATTTTTCGGACTTTTTTATGCGGTGGAGGGTCTGAAAGCATTAAATTTGTGTATTTCTAAATTGCGCGACGATGCTGCGCACGACAAATTCACAGTTATGGAACTTTATCGCAGTGAAATTTCGTCTACGAGACCACACAAGTTTGGAAAATATGGTTATGACCCGTCCTCTGGTCCCTTCAAGCACGAGCACGTGCACTGTCTGTCGTCCATCGGCATCGCATTCTCGATTACAAGGATGTATTCGGATGCACATTAGGCTGTTCTCAAGAGCCTCAGAGCGTATGAGTACAGAATGCTGCGAATGGACATTGTATCGCTTGCACTAGAGGCCAACCAATAACGAGGTGCCAAAGTCGACGTTGCCATGAACAGACAGCGAGAAAGCTGGAACCATGTGCTTCGTGCTACCACAGCATTGGCCGCATAGTTTGGGAGCTGTGTAGCCTCTGTCGATGACTGCGACATTGACACGTGTGTTGTCCGCAGCGGAAAGTAACCTGTAGTTTCATTTTCACTTCGTGTGCGCTGGCTGCGCATGTAGCTTCATAAACGTTGTTATCGACATCGGTAACTGCGTCTGCCACGGTTTTCTCTGAAATGTCTGCGGAAACCAGCGTTGGCTTTGACTCACTGCATGTTTGCGATGCATGTACAGTAAAACCTCGTTATAACGAAGTTGAAGGGGGAGCAGTAATTACTGCGTTGTAACCATTAGTTCGTTATAACCAATATCAATTTCATATATAGGAAATTCTAGGGGAATTGCGATTGCTTCGTTATATCCGATAATTCGTTATATCCGGGTTCGTTATAACGAGGTTTTACTGTACTTTCCAAGTTTGGTGTGGCCATACATGGTCGTGTCGGTAGCGATTACGGTTTTCTAAAACCTGCAAACACTAAAACTTCCGTTCAGCCACTGTGTGCACTGGCCATGCACATACTTTCACTGCTGTGCTGCAGCCGTTCGTAATCACGGCGACCGTGGCTTTCTGTACAGTTGTTACAATGCACGTGCACTCTGTGAGTGTGGTGTCTGCCGTCTGTGAATATGTCAGCGTGATTTTTGGCAGAATGCAGTTTCGCATGGACGTTGTGCTTGTTGGCAGCATGCATGCCTTCAAAACAACGGCCTATTAGTTGACCCCGACAGCGGGAACGGTGACAGCAAGCAGTAATTTCGTTTTCTCTCAGTTTAATGAGTGCGATGTCAGAAACGTGGTGGCAGTTCTTGAGTAGTGATTCCACTATGGTCCACATGCATATTGAACCCATTGGCTGCATCGTACTTCATCCTTTACCCTTCTGATAAAAAATATCGGTAAAATAGTGCGTGTCCTGCGCGCATTCATTTTTTCAGATGGCTCGATTTTTTGGACATTTTTACGTTGCTGAGGGGGTCCAAAAAGTCGTTCGTTGACTGTATACAGTTAAACCTGGATATAAAGAAATTGACAAATTCCCAAAAGCTTTGCTATAAAGAGGATTTCGTTATGTGCAGGTTCGGCACCGAAATCCGAAAAATAAATGCCTAAGTAAGCAAAAAGGTAACAGACAGCAGAGCTCACCCTAAACATTTATTTTGGGTAGGAAAACATTTACAGCTGACACCACTTAGAGCGTAGCCATTTATAGTGAAGGACCGGCTATAATGCGGTTTTTTCTGACCCCCGTTTACCCTTCCATAAAGCGTAATGTATATGCATAGCACTTAAGCAATTAATATGCAGCACCCCGCTCTTCGAGATGAAGGACCTGTTATAATGTGGCTGCCGGGAAATCCCGCGGACAATCGAGGTAGTGAGCAGGCTTCACAAAGGAAGTGTGCCACCTGAAAAGAGCGCAGCGAATAGACCTGTCCCTGTTTGTCAACAATCTGAGGTCACGCAGAGCATCGCCATCGACATCGCGGCTCCAGCAGTTTGCTCGGGCTTTGCACGTTGCACGCGATGGTACTGTCCCTTCCCGAGGTTGCGCGCTGGCGGTTTGTCGAAAAGAAGCTGCAAGTTGTGGAATGCAGTATCCGTACCCCTACACCATTTCGGAATGGAAGAATGACCCTAAAACCCTGACCAAGCGTTCAGTTCTGTGTGTACCTCGCGAGCATGCGTAGCCCATACAATGCAGAGGCCATGAAGCATCACTGATCGGTCTAAGCATACGGTTTAGTGAAAGGCCGCGTGCATCTAGTGCTTGTCTCGAACTGGGGCACCAACGCTTTTTCATCGACTGCTGTCATTCGGAAATTCAGAGGAAAAAAAAATAAACGATGCCGCTGCGTTAATTTTGTCGCACGTTTGGCACATCCTGCAGCGCAAAAGCTAACCACCGTGTCAAAGAGGCCAGGTAACGCGCACAAAAACCAGTACGCACATGGTCCATCCGTACGGCAGTACGGAACCACGCTGAACGCGCCAATATTTTGCCAACCAGGCATGGAATGCATGTTTTTCAAAGCAAACACCGTCACGGAGAACCACCGTCATGCCCTACGAGCTGCAGGCAGCGTCCACACTTCCCACTGTACCTGCATGGCTGGTTGAGTTGTAGCGCTGATTTGCATTTCATTTTGTTTTTTTGTTTTTTTCTGCTCAGGAACTAAACTTTTATACGGTCGAAAACAGGCGAGACTGGTACTGTCCATCACATTCGAAAACACAAACAAAATTTTCCTTTGGAGTGCTAGCCCGACGCAAGTTGCAGCGAAATGAGCGCGAAATGAGAAAATCTGTGCAACGTTCGGAACTACCCCTTACTGAAGGAATGCTTCTGTTTCAAAGTGCATTCAAGACGTTCACACTTTTTTCTTTGGTTTCAGGGCTAGTCCTCTTGAAAGCAAACACGTTAGCTACCCACTCCGGGAGCTCATAAAATCGGACCGGGGCACCCGAGTTGATAGAATATACATGCTCACAAATGCTGCGGAAGCACAAATAACAAAACGCCCAAAAGCTCTAGGTAACAGACTAGCACTTACCAGCGATGAAATGTAATCCAAAAGTCCTGTTGTTGTCTGACGGCTGCTTTTTTACACAGCGCACAGCTCGCACCCACGCTTTCCGTCACTGTGTCGTTTGGACTTCGGAAATCGAAGAGGAAAAAAAAGAAAAAAAGAAGGACCCGGTGCTGCTGCCTTTTATTGCGCGTTTGGGACATCCTCCATCGCAAAAGCCAACCACCATGTCAAAGCGGCCAGGTGCATGCGCACAACACAAACGAGTACAAACTCTATCCACCCGTACGGCAGCATGGAACCACGCCGCACACTGCAGTGTTTTGCCAACCAGTCCGTTCGCACGTGCGCGCTAGGGTCACGTGGCTGACGTTGCTGCCCTTTCGTGATGTACCCCAGGACAGGTCTATTTCCGTGGAGGAGAAAGGAGCGTGGAACGAATGAACAATGAGCAGAGCGAAGCAAAGAAGGCACAGCGTGTCGCGTGTGCCCCCTCTGAGGATAGGATTTCCAAGGCGACGGAGAATGCTGCTATACAGCCGTTTGTCAGCTGCGAACGCTCCGCACGGAATGCGTGCCCGTGTCCACTTTACCGCAGTTTGTCTTCAGTTTTTAATCATTTCACGCACGCTGCCCTTGAATCACCCCGTGAGCGCGATTTCCTGTGCCCCCGATCCCTGTGTTGTCAAAGGGC
Organism: Hyalomma asiaticum; assembly: GCA_013339685.2. NCBI lineage: Eukaryota > Metazoa > Arthropoda > Arachnida > Ixodida > Ixodidae > Hyalomma > Hyalomma asiaticum. The sequence continues at coordinate 58,403,926 of CM023489.1, read as the reverse complement.
AAGCTTCCTGCAACCCCGTGAGCTAGGCCTAACAAGCGCTGTCACCTAGTGTAAGGTTAGTGAAGCGCAGAGGCTTGCGCAGTAACCAAGGAGTGGTGCTCAAAAGTACGAATAATTTTCAAATAGCGTTTGCTATTTGATTTACACATAAATTTTATTATTCGAACGAATGGTTCGAATAGTAAGTCGGTGAAGAAGTTGATAATTAAGGGGAGGGAGTGTGCTATGTCTCACAACACTTGGCCCATTCCCGCATGTAGTGCGCTTTGCCGCATAACACCCGTGTACTACGGCGAAACTAACATCAGTGTACGGCAGTGGAGCTAACACCCATGTAATGTGGCGAATTTAACACTCACGTATTGCTCCGAAGTTAACACCCGCGTGCTGTGGTGAAGTTACCCCAGCTTCCTTTCCCACAGTTCACTGTTGGACTGCTTTTCAGGACTTTGGAATGATGCAGTGGGAATACGCCAGTCATGCAATAAGTATTTTGCCCATGTTTAACAGTACATTTATCCATAATTAGATATTGTATTATTCAAAAATACCTGAAAATTATTTGAAAATTATTCCATTCGATTTACACTTGAACGTAAATATTCAAATTCGCTTTGCAATAAAAATTTTGCTATTTTCACAGCCTAGTTATAACCAATGGGTGCACTGTTGTGAGAGGGTTAGTACATCATAGAAACATACAAAAATTGATTGTGCAACAGCTCATCGTTGTTGTAAGTGGGGTCAAGTGTACAATGAATTATTGATTATTACGAATGAAATAAAAGATGGTGTTGCACATAAAGCAGTGTTACGTGTGTTCATTTTTATCAAATACTATATAACAAAGCAATCGCTCTGTCATAATGAATTTGTTCTATAACAAGTTCAGTATTATCTGGAGGTTTGACTGTATTCTTCAGGTGTGAAACTTCTGGGTAAATTAACCCCTGCTTCCTTTGTAGCTTTGTACTATTATTAATTGAATCACTTTTACCTTGTTCTTGTCCATCGCCTAGAAGTCTGTGTTGATTTTAAAACAATCCCTTGCTGCAGGTCTTACATTTGGAGCCAAGTCCTACCTCCCCGGAACACGGGAAGGCACAGTAGTGCTGTACCGCCGTAACTGCTACCCATTTGGCGCCATTGGACCAGCAAAATTTCTCTGGCGTGCCGCTGCTGATCAGAAAGACAGTGACGAAAGCAAGAACGATCGTCAACTGTGGCTCTGGGTGCATCCTGCCATTCACAACGAAGTAACCGAAGAACTGGTGTCACTGTTCGAGCTTCAGAGGGTGCAAGCGAGGCCCGTGTCTGGTGCGACTGCGGAAGCTAAGATGCGGAACAGTGACATTAGTGATGAGTGCGAAGGTGTTCAAACGTCGAGTGAAAGAACTTCGACCTCCAATTCGAAGCGTGTAAAGTTTGAGGACCCGACGTGCAATGTGAAAGCAGAGACAACGGGTAGTTTAGCTGGGAAAGAAACAGCCGAACCCGCCCAGCTAACGGTGCAGTCGACGGTTTCTGCAGACGAAACAAAGTGTAAAACGGGAGCACAGATGTCTGGAATTTGCAAAGCGCAGAAGCAGATGCCTACGAAGGTTTGTACAAAGTCACCGAAACGAAGGAAATCTAATGAAAGGAAGGCATCTTCAAGGTTGCCGTTGGGAAAACAGAGCCAGAAGAAGACAAGGCCCCGATGGTCGCTGAGGTGCTGCAGTTGCCGGTTTACACTAACGGCACGGTGACCATGGTGCAGCTCAAGGAACAGATGGTGAGGTTCTCGTTGACAGGTCCGCTAGCAACGGAAGTCATCCTCAACGCGCTCACGCCTTCCCTAGAGGCCTCGTCTCCCAAGACGGAGGCGTGGTGGAACGTGCGCACCGAAGAGAAGCAGGCTCAGGAGTCGGGCTGGGAGTTAGTGCAGAGGGAAGACACCGAGTGCGAGACGGCGCTGCTGCCCCGCGTCTTGGGCCGCACTGTCAGGGACCCGCGGATCCTTTTGCCAGCCTGCAAGATCAAGGTGACTGACCACTGTGAGCACCCGATGAACTATCTGGGTTCTAGTTCTTTGCTAGCAGAGTGTGCACTAACCATAGTGTGTATGATACAGCAGATTCTCATTAATTTAGACATGAGGGGACCCCAGAATTTTATTTGAACTATCAGAACAACATGCTTTACTGGGTGAGTTGGTTCATAGTCTGAAAGGAATTCTGATTGCGAAAAACATGGCACAAAAGAAGACAGGACGACAAAACGAGCGCTCATCCTGTTGTCCTGTTTTATGTTCTGTCGTGTTTCCTTGCGCCCAAAATTCCTTTCAGAAAGCTTGAATTAGCATCAGATGGAGGCAGAAGTATGACTCTGTGTAACATACCAAGAAAAGCAGGTATGCCAAGCATGGATTTATATCCTCTCCACCCCACCCTTTCCAATTTTTTTCATCCGTTATCATCCAGTCAGTAATACTGGTGTCACACGGGCACTACGAAGACCTTCGAACCAACGGCCCATCGACTCGTAAGTCGTGTGAGCTGCTACACGGGCGGTTTCGATGGCCATCATGTCGAAAGTCTATCAAGCTCGATAGACTATCGACTCGACGGCCATCGAAAGCGTCCGTGTTCGAACCGTTGGTTCGAAGGTCTTCGTAGTGCCCGTGTGACACCAGTATAACTCCATATCCCCCATCTTGCCAGGATGTTAACACCTCCCCAAATGCCGAAATTCTGGATAAACCCCTGACGGCAAGTTATCGCTTGCGTCGTTGCTGCCTCACTGCTCTTTTGTGCTAGTGGTTTTGAATGTTTTGACAAGTGCTGGCAGGTGATTGGCTTTATTTCTGCCTCTTCAAAAATATGTGAACATGAATGAAGGAACCAAAGCAGCCGATATTTCTGGCAAGGATAAAAAGAAAGTATGAATTAACAGGTGTAATGGATGGCTCAGTTTGAATTAAGCAGCTAACAATGATAACCTAGCAGGCCAACCATAAAAATTGAAATTTGTTTGTTTGAATTAACCAAGAGTTTCAATTATCAGTGTTCGAACTATGAAAAGTCTACTTTATTTGAGAGAGAGTATACAAGGGTGTCAGCTGCACTTTTTCACGCAGTAGGTGTACTTGAGGAATATTTCTGCGCCACAACAGTGATCGTCATCAGCTTGCCTGTGTTTCTTTTCTTGGAGACTTGTCACCATCTTATGAATCTTATCAAGGATGATAAGTCAAGCTGACAGCATATGCAGCAAGATAGATGACAAGAGCAGTAGAAAAGCACCCACAATGACAGTATTGTTGGGCAAAAATACATTAGTAATATCCTTTCTGTGTCTAAGGGTATAAAAAATACACAGACACCCTTTTTACACCTTCAAAGTATGCAGCAAGATAGATGACAAGAGCAGTAGAAAAGCACCCACAATGACAATATCCTTTCTGTGTCTAAGGGTATAAAAAATACATAGACACCCTTTTTACACCTTCAAAGTATGCAGCAATGCAGCAAATGCTTCAGTGTGATATTGAACGTATGCTACAGGAAGCTGTGGCACCCTTAGTGGAATTGAAGACAAAGGGCCAAAACCGTTAAAGGTTCACAGTAAGAGCTTCTTTAATATAATGGTCGAATTTGCCTGCACGGGCTGAACCATTCATTGGGTGTTGTGCCCTACTAGTGCCAGATTCAGCTGGGCAGTAGGAGCAAGGCACCTACTCCCTCCGCTTCTGATGCAGGCTTTGTTTGAGTGTGCGGTTGTGAAGTAGCACATGGATGTACAGTCTGTTTCACACTTAGGGGGAAATCTCGGAGCGCGTGGCATCGCGATGCGGCCATGATGCGGCGAGCGCTGGAGTCGGCCAGCAGCGGCTGCTCGCGCAGGCGCAGACGCGCGATGCGTGCAGCCTTGAATCGTGTCGTCTGCTACGACAGCGCGTGCATGCTACTGTTTGTGGCATCGCGCTGATTTCATCGTTAACGTGGGAAACCAGCCGATATTCTTCACTAAAGGTTGCGCGGCGTCATACTTTTGGGCTTGCATTGGCAAGAACTGAGCTCTGCAAACCTATTTTGACAACACACTTGCTTTGTGTTGCCGGAGGGCCAGGGTACTGAGCGGGTGCACGTATTCTTCGTCATCGCGTCTGCTACCGTAATGCGCAGCGACAATAAACGCTGCTCCAGTTTTACGCGAATTTGAGATGGTGTGCAAAGCGAGAACTGTATTTAGCAGTTTAAAACTCCCGCCACGCATCCTCCAGCAACGTGCGCAAAGCAGACGGTGTACCATGCGCGTGCTGTTTCCGGAGGAGAGGTTGCTGCACGTGCGCCACTTGGTTACCGCTGGAAGCGGAGGACTCCGCAACTCTGCGAACGTCTTGCCCTTTTCTTTTGTGTCTTCTTTATATTCCCCTTCCTCATGGCACTGAGGCGTGATTCCTAAAGGGCTTCCTCTTCACTATCACTCTCACTGCAAGTGTTGTCACTCGCTGACGTGAGCTGCGTTGTTTTTGCATGCGTGCTTTTCTTTTTCTTCGCTTCCGCCTTATCTTTTGTCGTGCTGCGCTCGTGGTTCCAGCAACATGAATGTGCCAGGCGGGAAGCGAAAGCATATAAAGATAGATCAGAGGGCGGCTATGATAAAAGTCGTATCGGGGACCAAGAAAAGCAACATGGCAAGAGGCGTATCGACCTGTACACTGTCCACCATCTTGAGCAAGCAGGAGTCCATCATTGACGCTGTTGCGCATGGCGTGAAAGGAAGCGCTAAGAGGATGAGGGCTCCTGCCTTTGAAGCAGTCAAAAGGGGCCGTTCTTAAATAGCTTTTGGACATGCGGGCCGTGAATCTGCCGGTAAGCAGCGCATTGCTACAAACAAAAGCAAGAGACTTTGCCTGCGTCATGGGATATGACAACTTTGTAGCAAGTTTGGGTTGGCTCCTACGCTTCAAGGAGCGCCACGACATTGTTGGGAGAGCGGTCTGCGGCGAATCGCAATCTGTCGACGAAGCAGAGGCTACAAAGCGGGCGAAAGAAAACGTCGTGCGGCTGCTAGAAACATACAGCGCGGAGGAGATTTTTAACGCTGCCGAAGCCCCTCTCTTTTTCAAGATGTTGCCGGACGACACTTTAGCCCTCAAAGGTGAGCTGTGCCATGGCGGCAAACAAAGTAAGCTGCGGATCACTGCGCTACTTTGTGCAAACATGACTGTTTCTGAGGAGCTGCCAATTTTCGTCATTGGTAAAAGTACACTCCCCCGCCGCTATAAGGGGAAGAGGCAGCTCCCAGTCGAGTACACAGCCAATCGCAAAGCCTGGATGACCAGGGAGATTTTTGCAAAATGGCTTTGCGAATGGGACGGGAAGCTGGCAAAGGTGAACCACAAGGTGTGCCTTGTTTTAGATAACTGCACTGCCCACCACACTGCTCCAAAACATGGAGCTGTTGTTCTTTCCTGCCAACTGCACAGCAAAAATACAGCCGCTTGACCACGGTGTAATTATGTAGTGGAAGGCAGGTTACCGCAAGCACGTGATCGACAAGCTGCTGCTCAACATGAGGATGAAGCAAGACACCGATGTTGACTTGTACGATGCACTTGAAATGCTTCAAGTGGCATGGATGAGTGTGACGGTGACCACGATTGCAAATTGACACGCCTCATTTGCCGCCAGCGATGAGCCATTATTAGACGAGCCCAGACGATTTCGCCACATCAGACGAAGTCGCAGCATCATGGACGGCACTTCGTGGACAGCGAGTTGTTTTGCATCTATGTGAGTGCGGACTCTGAAGTGGTGGCAATGCAACAGCTCCCGGATGACGTGCGCGCTGTCAACGATCGGGACGAGACCAGTGACAATGACTGTTGACGAACGAGTGAACAACGTGCCGACTGCATTGGAGGCATTAGACGCGGTGGACGTACTGCGCCGCTACTTCGGCGCACAGGAGGGCGGCGAAGATGGCTTGAACATTGCGGCCGCAGCTGAGCGAGCCATCGTTCGCATCAGGAAGATGCATCAATGTCCAATCAGCTTCTTTGCAGCTATGTCTGTCTGAAATGCAAGCTGTGTATTTTGAAGTGCAATAAAATAGGTGCGTGACTTTTCCTTTTTATTTGCGGAATGCGGAGATTTTGTTGTGTACCACCGTGCGGCGGGCTGCTATTTGTTTTAGGTTAGTACAGTGCATAATATTTGCGGTAAATGCCTGCTATGGCTATACTAACGAAATATTGGTTATAACGAGCAAATCGCAGCAGCCTGCCAATTTCGTTTAACGAGGTTTAACTGTAGGTGCCATGTGAACACCACCCATGTGTATCCGCTGTTCTTGTACAGTGGCAGAGAGTAGGGGGGCCCTCTTTGCATTCATCAAGTCACACAGTTCTTACAATTACCTAGAGGGAACACTGGCAATATAGTGCTGCCCTATGCATGGAATGGGAAGGCGATGTGTTGGGTTCGGGTTGGCGTTCACAATGAGTGCGGACGCCTCAAAGACACGTCTGACTGAAGTGTTTCGTTCTTCACAGGGGCTAACTTTGCAATGAAGGAGCCCATAATGAGCCATTTTTAAATTAATCTGAAGCAAGTTTTATTTAATTTTGGTAATAAGTGTTTCCAGCACTGTTTCATGAAACGTAAAAAAACAGTGGCCGGCCAGTAAAGTTGGGAGAGACACGATGTCAGCATTCATTCCGCGGTAGTTTGTTGTCTGTTGCTTTTTTGGCTGTTTGGTTATGCTCTGCATATAGTCACCTTTGCTTGTAGGTTGCAGTATAAGTGAACAAGATCCGTTTATGAATGTTTTGTTTAGGAAAGCTCTATTTATGCAGCTGTACACAAGCTTCGCTCAACACCGACCAACAGAAGCCTCACGGACATATACATACCTGCAAACTCTACTGAATTGTCCGGGAGATTTCCGAATTTCGGTCACACCTTTCATCTGCACAGACATGACTTCAAATCTCGCGAAAAGTGGTCATCATGCCAGAGTGCCTTTTTAATTACCCTGTTGCTATAATCCTCTTAAGCCTATTTAATATAACCACGAGGGAAAGCAGCACACAAGCAGTTAGTTCCTAGCATCCGTCACTAACCGACGTAGTGGTCGCCGCCACAGTTGAGCTTCTAAAGCCGGCATTGCTACAAATGAGAGTAACTGGTGAGATTGTTCGGATCGGCTCGTCTTGGGCAGGCTCTGATCATCTGAGCTGTGCTATGTGAGCTTGTTGAGTGAGTTTGGAAGGTTTGAAGTGATGTTTGTGATTCTCTGAGTTCAGCTGCAATGATTGGTGGTGCTTTCAAAGGCAAGTGCTATTTGCAAATGTCTGTGCAGTCATATGCTACTGAGTTTTTGGTTGTGGTCACGGAAATTGTGCTTTGGAACGTGTACATGACTACCTCACCTGTGATGTGAGCGATTAGCACGAGGGCAAAGCCCCTTAACAATAAGATTGAAAGCTGGGGAAGTTGGTGCTTGATCATCATACCGTATTGGCAACTCCAGAAAAAACTGGTTCATCTGGCAACATTGTTGAGATAAAGATGGGGGCTTCCATATCCAGGGTCACGGCCGCGCTTCCGCTTAGCGCTGTGCTAAAGTTCCTGATTGCGGGTTCGAATCACGATGCTTCGTCGAATGCGAAAGGGTTCTTGCTGCCTAACATCTGATATTAATCGGTCTGAAGGGTTTGAGCGGTGAAACAGTGGAAATAATTGCGCTGTGCGTTTAAACGTCGCACTTGTTCGGAGACCCCGCGTCAGATTTTCTTAAGGATAAAGAGCCTTTCCAGCGAGCCTGAAATTGAAGAAGGCAGCTCTCCATGCGTAGCAGGGCCCTCTCCGAAGATGCAAGCACTTGTGCACGGCGTTGCTTCATTGAGTACAAATGTGTCACTTATAAACGTGTTAAGATAGTGCAGTTCTATGCGCGATGCCGGAAGACAAACATAGAGGCGCGGTGAACAGGTCGAGGGCTGAAAAGTTGGAACGAGCGCAATAATCCTGAATTGCCACCAGATGAACTCGAAGTGCAAGTGCGCTACGCTAAACGATCACACATTAACTCCATAACCATCAAACAAATTACGAGCTTTATATCTACTTACTACAGTGCATGCGAGCAAAAGTACGTCAGCAATAATGTTACCATGGTTCAAGTTGAGCATAGGCACGCTCAGAAAATGTTACCAGATATACACGTATAAACAATGTCACTATTTTGTTCGTGCGCTTGCTTAATCTAAACTACACTCCAGCTCTTCGTAAAGCGCGCATGATAATAATGCGTGCACACAAAACATAATCTGAGTGCTCACCGGTGGGAGGAAGAATCGTCGCGAGTGAAGTGCCTGGACCAAACTAGCATAGTTCCCGTCGTCTTCTTGCCCGATGCGCAAGTTTCCTAATCCATCTTGCCCTGCGCGAAGCGTCGTCTGCTTCTTTGAAGAACCGATGAAACGACGTGTTGCTGTCTTTGCATCGCGATGACACGCACTGAGGCACGCAACAAAAGTCTTTTGATGAGGATTCTTTCTTTTTCGACTGCTTCGAGGCGGCCATGATGTCGATAAGGAAAACATAGAGCCGTTTTACATCCCATGGTAATGTGATGCCATGCCGCGTTTCGAGGTCGACCTTGGATTGGCTGGTTCCAGGAGCGTCCGCTAGGTGGCGAGCATTTAGATGGAATAGGTGAAGCACCACACTTGCAACGAAGACACTAGAGTGGAAAACACACAAACAACACAACACTTGCTGCACTCGCAATTTTAATTTTATTTGCAGAAACACATACCACACCTATGCACCTCTGAACAGCACCAATAGCAACTAACAATTTTAAATGCAGTCTAGTCAACAGAAGAATACCATGCGCACCCTCAAGACATCAAGTATAGGCAAGCAGAGTGAAGATTACAGCAACAAAAGATGAACTGAAAGCACACGTGTGTTTTAATTGAATTACAGTACAGCAACTGCAATGGTAACCTTCTTCATCAGATTATCACTTTTCAGTCCCGATTAAAGTACCTGTGCGTTTTCAGCTCTTCATTTTTCAGAATGTGTTCAAGCTTTTCTGCTCCGGTGACACTGCTATTTTTGACGGTCCTTTTTTTTTGCATACTTATGTGCTTGTGTTGTGAAACAGGCCACGGCCATTGCACTTGAGAAAAAGTGCCTCACTTGAGTTATTGCTGTATTACCTTCAACCTTTGGTTATCGCACAATTCCAATGGGTGAAATATCAAATTATGTTGTCAGCATTGCAATTCGTTGAAGCCTAGCGGTGATATTTGCCGAACGTGAGATCGGCTGTTCACCAGTGAGCTTCGATTCAGGGTTCAGGCAATTTTATTCTACCGCATATATATATTTTTTTTCTCTGAAGTAGCACATGGATGTTGAACACCACCCATTTGCATCCACTGTTCCTGTGCAGTTGTAGAGAGCGAAAGGGGGGGGGGAATCTTTGCATTCATGAAGTCACAAAGTTGCTTACAATTACCTAGAGGGAACACTGGCAATACAGTGCTGTCATATGCATGGGATGGGAAGGCTAGGATGAGTTGGATTCGGGTTGGCGTTCGCAATGAGTGCGGATGCCTCAAAGACACGTCTGACTGGAAGTGTTTCGTTCTTCACAGGGGCTAACTTTGCAACGAAGGAGCCCATAATGAGCCACTTTTAAAGGGCCCCTAAACAACCCCGAGGTGTAAAATTTGTTTTAAAGATATAACTGCGCTCCTGTGCGGTGTGAACATGCTCCTGCAAGAATTTTGCAAATAGGTGCAATAATAAAGAAGTTACACGGGTTTAAGTGACCGCTTGCGCCGGTTTCGTTTTCTCGGTCGGCCTCCCCACCCTTCTCTGCTGAGGAGAGGGTAGGGGCGGCGCGCCGTCGAGACTCCGCCCACTTTTGACACGTGGCCTGACGTGATCATTTGACGTCATTGACGCTTGCGCTGCGGAACCGGTTGCTCCCGTTCTAGAAACGTTGGGTTGCTCCTGCGCTCACGCCGGTGGGATGGCCAGGGGATCTGACAATAGACGTTTCGACCAATCAACGAGATACGACTACGCAAAGTTGTTCGCGGTGCAAGATGACGACACCTAGGATGCGAGCGCGACTGGTCAGTCGCCGGAAAGAAGCGCGCGAATTGTTTTTTGAAATACGGCGTCTGTGTGGCGCGCAGCGCTGTCATATTCGCAGAATGTGATCGCCGCAACCTTCTCTATGATTGAGTTAGCTTGTTTGGGCGGCTTTGAACAAAAGTAGGAGCCTGTTTAGTGGCCCTTTAAATGAATCTGAAGCAAGTTTTATTTAATTTTGGTAACGAGTGTTTGCAGCACTGTTTCATGAAACGTAAAAAACAGTGGCCGGCCAGTAAAGTTGGGAGAGACACGATGTCGGCATTCATTCCGCGGTAGTTTGTGGTCTGTTGCTTTTTTTGGCTGTTTGATTATGCTCTGCATTAGTAACCTTTGGTTGTAGGTTGTAGTACAAGTGAAGAATATCCGTTTATGAATGTTTTGTTTTGGGAAAGCTCTATTTGCGCAGCTGTACACAAGCTTCGCTCAATGTCAACCAACAAAGCCTCGCAGACATACGCATACCTGCAAACTCTCCTGAATTGTGCGGGAGATTTCCGAATTTCGGTCACACCTTTCGACTGCACAGACGCGACTTCAGATCTCGCGAAAAGTGGTCATCATGGTAGAGTGCCTTTTTAACCACCCTATTGCTATAATCCTCTTAGGCCTATTTAATATAACCACGAGGAAAAGCAGCATGCAAGCAGTGAGTTACTAGCTTGCGTCACTAACCGAGGTAGTGGTCGCTGGCACAGTCGATCTTCTGTAAAAGCTGGCATCACCACAAATGAGAGCAACCGGTGAGATTGTTCGGATCGGCTCGTCTCGGGCAGGCTCTGATCGTCCGAGCTGCGCTACGTGAGGTTGGAATGCTGAAGTGATGTTTGTGATTCTCTGAGTTCAGCTGCAATGATTGGTGGTGCTTTCAAAGGCAAGTGCTACTTGTATATGTCTGTGCAGTCATATGCTACTGAGTTTTTGGTTGTGGTCACGGAAACTGTGCTTTGGAACGTGTACATGACTACCTTACCTGTGATGTGAGCGATTAGCACGAGGGCAAAGCCCCACACTGGTCTTAGAAGGCCAAAAATTGCAAAAAAAAATCGACTTTTTGAAGCTGACATTTTCGGAATCTCTATATATTTTTGCACAGATTGCACAAATGTGCAAAGTTTCTAGCTTCTCTTCTCATTATTTTTGCCGTAAAATTAATTTGTAACACCAATATGAGGTGTGTCTGAGCGCAAATTGTTGCTAAATTGATTTTGGCCGCTTCGCTTGTTTGCTTCTTCTGTAAAAGTCGACCTAGGAAAGCTAGAGCTACAATTCCTTTTGCACAACGTAGCTAAATATGCATAGAAAGCAACGCTGCAAGAAGATTTTCAATCTACAGTTCAAATTTCTTTTATTTTAATTTTAAAATTATCATGTTTTTGGCTAGGTGTAGACCATGAACTCATTAGTGCTGTAAATTGAGAAGTAGTTGTTCAATTTCCTATCACCTTGCAGCGTTGCTCTCCTTAGGCTTTCTAGTATCCATATATGGGTTTATAATAATGTTACGTTGCATAGATAATTTTTCATTGTTTCGGCAAACAATAGAATGAGATTGCTAATTATCTCTGGAAATAATTGATCTCTGTAAATATAACTG
>CM023489.1:58345882-58392063 GCA_013339685.2 Hyalomma asiaticum | reverse complement strand
ACACGGGCCTCAACATTTCGCCTCCATCGAAATGCAGCCGCCGCGGCCGGGATTCGATCCCGCGACCTTCGGATCAGCAGCCGAGTGCCATAACCACTAGACCACCGTGGCGGGATGAGCATTTCATCCTGCACAGTGCTGTGAAAATTCACCTGACCAGTGTCATCTGAGTGAGTCAAACAACTCACGTGATCCAGATCCGGCTCATTGCTGGTGCGGGCAAGACCACTGAGATATCGAGATCGGACTACGAAAAAATTTTTAAATAAATTAACAAACTAATTAGATTGGCAAGCTAATCATGTTTTCCAGTTTGACCCACTCTTGTTCTGGCGTCCGTGTCATAAGCGGACTCCACTGCAGTGGGTTTTAAGCTTGATATAATTAATTCCTTAATTAGGATTTTCCCGCGACCATGGCTGCCAATTTGTTTCAGCCAAACTAAATTTATGTCTACTGCCCCAAATATTCTGCATAAGGAACGTGTACTAATAATAATTTCTAGTGCTCGATGTCCCTAAACCACAATATGATTAGGAGAGAGCCACAGTGGGTGGATTCCGCAAGTTTCTACCCCCATGGGGTTCTTTAACACGCACTCGCAACGCACGGTACGCAACGCATGGTCCAACCTTGTCGTTATCCGCGTCCGTCACGCTACACAAAACTGAAACCGAAACTGAACACCGCACAGAACAACAGAACGACATGAGTGTTTCTAAGTGTGGTCAACGGCGCGCGTTGACTATGAAAACGCTTTTGATGACGATGATGATGATTGTGGTTCGGTTAGGAAAGGACGCTAATTTCTGCAGCCTATGTAGGGAGCACGGCCACGCTAAGCGTCCTAGGGGTGGGGGAAAGGGAATGAAAGAGATAGAGAGGAGAGAAAGGCCGTAGTGGAGGGCTCCGGAAATTTAGACCACCTGGGGTTCTTTAACGTGCACTGACAACACACACTACACGGGCCTCTGGCATTTTCGCCTCCATCGAAAATGCGGCCGCGATCGAACCCGCGTTTTTGGAACGCTCTTTCTGCGATGAACGCTGTACCAGCTCGCAAGGAGCGAGAACGCGCCTTCGCCCTCGAGAGACAACGCACACGCAGGCAGCGTCTGCTAGTGAGTTTGTTGACTGAAAAAAACAAAAAAGACTACTCGTTCTTCACAACCGTTCGCCGGCGGCCACCCTATATATATATACAGGCACTGGATCTTGACCTGCAATGTAGTGCCGGTGCGAGATCTCTCTTGTGCATAGTTGAACAATAAAGATCCGCAGCGTGCGCGCTAACTAAAAGTAATCCGGAACTCGGTACAATCTACGACGCCGGTGTGCAGGAACCTCATGAAGACCAGGAGCATGAATGACAACACATATGTAGATACATACACACGCGTTGTCACTAATTTACATGCGCGAGTGGGGAATGTCACGGGTGATCTACGGTAACACCGAACGATCCCCCGTCCTTCGCCCACTCGTCATGATTCACTTCGTGGAGATGCGTGGTTTCTTTTTTCAACAAGTATCTACTGCTCTATAAATCGCACGTCATGTAGTCGTGTTATCTGGTGCAGCGATGTCGACTCACCGCGAGTATAGATGTTACAGTTGCCAGCCGGGCGGGCGCGCAGCCTAGCACTTCCGCGGAACAAGTGACAGATGCCCAGCTTTGTTCCTTCGGGAGCACAAAACTGAGCGTGCAGACACTCGAACTCTTGTTCCTCCATCGTGCAATTGTCCGCACACTCCCGCAAGTCGGTGTTGTTCAGAACAGCGCTTGGTTGAGGTCTGTAGACTTCGTGACTCGGAATCAGCACGTAGTCGGCGAGGTAACCTGCAGAGATGCAGACAGCAACTGAGCCCATGGGAGGGTGATCATTGCAGGTGTATTAAGGCGAAAGCATTATACAGTAACATACCTTTCAAAACGAACGCTTTTTTTTAGCCAGATGGCCTGCACAACGGCTCATTCATGTCTCTAACTCACTGCTGCCACTACAGTAGGCAATCTTTATAACGTAGTGTCTTATATAGCGAAGATTCCCCAAGGTGGCGAGTACTTCGCCGTGGAGGCGAATGACTGTCTCATGCGAAGGTCATCTTGTGCAGAACTTGTTGCTGGGCGAGTTGGTTGACATTCTGAGCACACATGGTAGCGCAAAAAACCGAAAACGAAAGACTTAGGAAGAAGTGGAGAAGAAACGACAGGTTGGGCGCTAAACTTCAACTGAATTTATTCAAACAGGCGAGCCAAGATTTACAACATGTGCGCATGCGTGCATGGGTGTCGTGAAAGGCGAAATTAAAATGCAGAATTTAACACAAGTGTTTCATTCTGATACAGACAAACCGATGTGCCACTAATACAACTCGTGCCTCTCTTTTTTATGTGATATGCCTCCAAAAGTTCCCTAGCCAACGTATCACCACTCCTGCCAATTATCTTTGTCTCACGCAATCTTGGTTCACATCCGCATATCTTGCAGTGCGCAGGCAAATGCGTCACGCCTTTGTTAATTACAGATAATTCGTGCTCCCGTGCTCGGACATTGACACATCTGCCTGTTTGGCCCACATAGGTTTTCCCACACGACATCGGTATTTCATACACGACGCCCTTCGCGCAAGCCACGTAGTATATGGTATGCTTTTTTGCGCGAAGGGCGTCGTGTATGAAATACCGATGTCGTGTGGGAAAACCTATGCCAGTTTCCAGTCAGATGGTATCATGCCAGTTTCGAGAGACTGCCGGAATACTTGAAGTAGTATTTTGCTAGTGACCGTTGCAGTATTCTTTGGCATCTTTGAGTTGATTCCATTTACGTCGCTTGAAGAAGATAACTTAAGAATATTTATGATTGTAATTATGCCCTCTAATTTAATGTCTTTTGGTTCCATGAATTGGTAATCAAGTTCAGCTACGTAGGGTATGTTGGTAGTGTTCTCTGTTGCGGACACGGAAGCGAAAAACGAATCAAATTCATTGGACACTCGTTAGCTAGGAGATGGAAGCTGTTAAAATCATGTAGTGAAACATGTTGGATTTCGCTGGTTGGGTTTATGATTTTGCAAAGTTTAGCTGGGCGGCTTTCCAGTAGCGCGGGTAGGTCATTAAATAATACTTCTCCTCAGCCCTCCACCAATGCAATAATCTTTTGTAAATGTTTCATATTTAAGCCACCAAGAAGAACTGCCAGACCGCTTAGCATTGTTATATAGCCGTTTTTTCTTTTCGTGTTCTGCATTCTCTGAAGCTTCCATGCAACCATGGATTTGATTACCGTTGCTTATTTTAACCAGCGGGACATGCTTGCCAACTAGAGCACACAATGCGTCCTTAAAAGGAAGCCAGTTTTCTTCGACAGATCTGTTATAAAACCAAGGCAGGAGAGTATGCTAAAAACATAACTCCAGTTGAGTGTTAATTTCTAGGTAATTGCCTTTATTATAGTCGCGAATATGTTCCGAATGTACACCGGCAACGGGAACGGGTACATCGGCGCTCTTCTTCAAAGAAATGACGTCGCTGGGGACAGCGACTGTGTTGCTTGACTTTTTCGTTGCTCTTTAAGATTCCTCATTTCTAGAATTCAAAACTGACAAATAAAGCATAGGAGATTATATCTCGGCAATCATTAAATCGGCCAAGTCTATTTCCGTCTCAAACGACTTAGTCGGCGTCCACCAGTGACGTCATGTGTCGAAAGAGGAGCAGGAGCTTTACACTGCGTTCGAAATGAAATTGCGGATTTCTTGGTGTGTGTTGTACAATAAAAAAATGGCAGATCCCACCTGCAGTGGGAATCAAGGAAATGCGAAGCACGCATAAGGAACTTAAAATAGATTTGCGTTGTTGTCTCGCTATACCGATTTTGGTGCATATGAAGTTAACGAAACGGCCGCAAGAGCACCAAGACTGTGGCATGTAAACCATGCCGCTCATACACGCATGTCATGATTCTCACGTTATGACCTGTCATTTAGGTTCGTCATGCACTCGTGTTGTGTAATAGCGATTTTGCTATATACCAAAATCGCTATGACACAACACGACAGGACTGCAACACGACATTAACGAAACACGTAGCACGTGTATAATGCCGCTCATGACATGCATATCACGATTTTCACGTTATCCCTTACGGAAATATCATATATGGGCCATATATGTTTTATATATGGCCAGATATGGACATATGAGCGCTCATATCAGGATATACAGGGTGTTTTTATAGCTGCAACACATTCTTAAAATTAGAAAAAATTGGCAGATCCCACGTGCAGTGGGAATCAAGGGAATGCGAAGCACGCATAAGGAACGTAAAATGGATTTGCATTGTTGTCTCGCTATACCGAGTTTGGTACATATGAAGTTAACGAAACGGCCGCAAGAGCACCAAGACTGTAGCATGTAAACCATGCCGCTCATACACGCATGTCATGATTCTAACGTTATGACTTGTCATTTACGTTCGTCATGCAGTCGTGTTGTGCCATAGCAATTTTGGTATACACCCCTTTAGGGAAACGAGTGGCATGTAGATCATGCCGCTAATGACATGCATGTCACGATTTTCATGTTATGACCTGTCATTTATGATTGTCATGCAGTCATTTTGTGCCAAACCAATTTTCGTATAGGCTCCGTGCAGTCGAGTTTTCCATGAGTGACATCAGCGCCAGAATGCACTGCCTGGCGGAGATAAGAAGCAAAATTGACCAGACTGTGACAGGAAAATACGCGAACGCGATGCGCGTCTCCAACTCTATAGCAGCAGCGATCGCCCGTCCCACCTTATTTCGTTTTATTTCCTTTGAGACGCGCACTCCAAACCTGCGGCAAACTGTTCCAAAGGGCGACGCCGCGAGCGTTCGTGTGGTTCGCAGCACGCCCGGAAAGCAGCGAAGAAACGCGCGCGTCGCTGTCGCCTCGGTTTCCACCGTGAGCGACTGAGCCGTCGGACGAGAGATACGTAGCGCCCTCTGATCAGTAGACGGAGCCCATACATCCCATTAACGAAACGGCAGCATAGCGCCAGGACCATGGCATGTAAATCATGCCGGTCATGACACGCGTGTCATGATTGTAATGTTATGACCTATCATTTACTTTCGTCATGCTGTCGTGCTCTGCCATAGCAATTTTGGTATACATCGCATTAACGAAACGCCTGGCTTGTAAATCATGCCGCCCATGACATGCATGTTATGCTTTTCATGTTATGACCTGTCATTAATGTCCGTCATGCAGTCATATTGTTGCATACCAATATTCCTACACATCCCACTAACGAAACGGCCAAGAGAGCACCAAGACCGTGGCATGTAAATCATGTCGCTCATGACATGCATGTCATGATTTTCATGTTATGACCTGTCATTTACGTTCATGATGCAGTCATCTTGTGGCATGCCAATTTTCGTATACATCCCGTTAACGAAACGCGTGGCATGTAAATCATGTCGCCCATGACATGCATATCATGATTTTCATGTTGTTACCTGTCAGTCATGTTCGCCATGCAGTCATGTCGTGGCATACCAATTTTCGTATACATCCCATTAACGAAACGGCCAGGAGAGCACCAAGACCGTCGCATGTAAATCATGTCACTCATGACATGCATGTCATGATTTTCATGTTATGACCTGTCATTTATATTTGCCATGCAGTCATATTGTGGCATACCAATTTTCGCATACATCCCATTAGCGAAACGGCTAGGAGAGCACTAAGACCGTGGCATGTAAGTCATGCCACTCATGACATGCATATCATGATTTTCATGTTATGACCTGCCATTTATGTTCTCGAGGCAGTCATGTTGTGCCATACCAATTTTCGCATACATCCCATTAGCGAAACGGCCAGGACAGCCCTTAGACCGTGGCATGTAAATCATGCCGCTCATGACATGCATATCATGATTTTCATGTTATGACCTGTCATTTGTGTTCGTCATGTACTCATGATGTGGCATACCAATTTTCGTAAACATCCGATAAGCGAAACGGCCAGGGGAGCACAAAATCGTAGGCGGCTAGATAGATAGATAGATAGATAGATAGATAGATAGATAGATAGATAGATAGATAGATAGATAGATAGATAGATAGATAGATAGATACGCTCAAGCTCGCCGAAGTTCGCTAAGAAATGCTTCGCATTTAAAAGTGGGATGCGTGGTGTACCCCTGCTGCAGAGTTGGAGACGCGCGCGTCGCGTTTGCGTATTGTCCGGCCACAGTATGCCCAATTTTGCTTCTTCTGTCCGCCAGGCTGTGCATTCTGGCGCTGATGTCGCACATGACAAACTCGACTGCACGGAGCCTATTACAAAGGCCATCACTGCCGAGGCCGGCGACCTCAGTAAGGACATCGCGGCGCTATGTCGCTACGCAGGGCTCTGCACAGCGGCTGACGTGGGAGGCGCAGTCGTCGCTAGCGCGCACTCCGCATCTGTTCGAGTTGAGGAGGAACAGCAGTGGTAAGGAGGAAGGCGACAGAAATAAGCCTGTAGCTACCTTAGAGCAGGGTGCTTCGCTCTATTTATGGTGCGAACGATTTCACAATTGTGTTGCCTCATCAATAACACAATGTCAAAAATATATTTCAGGGACACTTTAGAACAGGCACCGTGGGCCCTTTGCGCCATCTCGCGGGTTACAGTAAAGCTTCTCCCACGCTGAAGCACCTCCGAGACGCACCTCACAGGTCTGCGTATTACCAACAACGAAAGGCCAGCCGTTAGCAGCTATCAGAATGCTTGCGACGTGGCCGAGCGCATCGCGCGCCGCCTCGAGGGGTCCCACTCGGTCCCTAGGTTTTTTTTTTAATACGATATTCTTTCTTGGGATATTTGAGCGCAGAAATTTGGTCTGTCTGTGTCACACGATTCAGCCATACGGCCATAGTTCAAGCACTTGCCTAACGCCCAGCCATCTTGAACTGGCAGCTGCGTTCATAGTTGTGAACATTGTCGATCAAAAAGCAAATATTACGCATATCTGAGGCGGAACAACAATACGTAAGTATTAGCGCGTGTGTTCCTTTACTAGAAAATACATAGATACGAAACTCTAACGACCCTAGTGTTTGAATACCCTAGTGTCCTCAGGCTGCGCTAAAAATGCGATGTTATGCACGAAAAAGGCCTCTGCCGACGTTTTCGTGCTGGCAGTTTCCCAGGTATTCTGCACAAGCTCATGTTTCCCGATGGCGCTGCCAGGTGCCATCCATATCTTACGCAGCGTAGTACGGCCTGCAAAGACTTTCAACGACATTTGCAGCGAAGCACGTAGATACGTGGCCAAATTTTTCTTTGTATCTACCTCGAATTTCCGCTCACGGACAACACTGATTTTCTACTCACAACAAACGACGCCGACACCGGAATTTCTGTGAAACAAGCTCTTTCACGCTATCGCGTTAATGCACCCTGCAAAGGGAGTCCGGTTGCAGCCTTCCTAGAAATGAATGAGATTGATGGTTCTGGAACGCAAACCCTCAGAGTAATGAGATTGAGCTCTAAAAAGATAACACCAGGCGCACGGACGCTCATTGCAAAGAACTATCAATGGCCTCTCCAAGATGTCACTCTACAGCCTCTGCATGCCCCTCAGAAATTATATAGGGGTGCTTGTTGATTTGAGCTTGTTGATTGAACATGAACATTTCAGCAGCATTTTTGTCCATTGCATGCACCTTTTATCTGAGACTCCATAATTCGGCAGACAGAAAGAAAACGACCCTATCTGAGGATGTGAACTACGTATACACTGCACGTTCTGCACTAATCGAGACTGCTTCAACACACTCCGCAAGAGATATTTAAAGAGCAACTCAGGCGATCTTTTTATTGTCCACTGATCTCAATAAAATTTTCAGTATATGTTCTCCTTGGTGCTACAATAATTTATGCCAAGCGAAGCGGTTGCAGGTCATTTAATTTTTCTGAAAATGAATTTTAAAACATTTTAGTAGGTTCACACGCGATGCCGCCCTGTGTTTCTGACGTCATTATTTGCAACACTGCCTACCCGAACAGCCGGGCGAAAACAGCGACACTGCAGCGCTCAAATCTTCGTTGTAAAAATCAGAGCTCAATACATCGTGGGATGAAATCGCCACCTTCATTTTTTCTGGTAAGAGCTCCATATTTCTGATGGCGGGGAGGCTGTGACGTCACCGCATACGCTGCACGAGGAATAGAATAGAATAGAATATTTATTTCCAGAAATACAAGGTTCTGGCGGATACCGCCGGCGAAAAGCTGTTTTAAAAGAGAGCTTGACTGGGCAGATGGTCCGTTACAAGGCATATACGTGGCGGTTGTAAAAAATTTGTCACATTTTTTAGAAGCTCAAAATAAGAACAACTATTAACACAAATGCAGAGAACAAGATCACAATTATATAAAGAAATACTGAACATGTATTGAAATACGCAAGAAAAAGAAATATATGAAATAGGTACAAGAAAATCATACACTATGGCTCTGATAAACGAACACTAAAAACGATAATAAGAAAAAAGTTTAAAAATACACTCAGGCATTACATTTTCACAAAATGCATCCGAAATTCCTTCGGTGAAAAACGCTTTACACCTTGAAATGTATTTAAAATGTGTGGCAGATTGTGCTGTAAAGATTGTAGGCTATATTTATTACGAAACAGTGGAACATACCATATACCACTATTTCTGGTATTGGCGGGAATGTCTCTAGGTGTCAGAGTTGCAGTGGACACAACAAAATTTTTGAAGGCACTATTTGAAAAATAAAATGAATGAAGCAAGCGAAAAGTGTAAAAATGCTCTATTTTAATTATTTTATGCTTTAGAAAAGCTGGCCCTGTTGTCTCCAGAAAACCCATATTGTCAATGTGACGAATCATCTTTGTTTGCAATGAAAATATTTTCAAAATGTTTGTCTTTCCAGTAGTTGCCCACACTAAGCTACAATAACTTAAGTGGGAAGAAAATAAGGCATAATAAATGTTAAGTTTTGCTTTCGGCGGAAGAAGGTAGCGACATCTAGACAGAATACCTGTGATAGCAGACAGTTTCTTGGATATATTTTCAACGTGTTTGTCCCAAGTTAGGTTTCTTGAAAAAGTAACGCCTAGTAATTTATGTTCATCAACAATTTGTAGTTCTTTATCAGCAAACATTAAAGTTTGATTGCAAGTACGAGATTTATTTCTTGCGCGAAATAACATCATTTTAGTTTTCGTTGGATGTATTTTTAGGCAGTGAGCGATCGACCATTCAGATAGCTTAACGAGTAGATCGTTGCATCGTTCCATTAATTCCTGCGAATCCGGACCAGAAATAAGAAGAGTAGTGTCATCGGCATATATGATAAATTGAGCAGCTATGTCAATATTAGTAATATCGTTAACGTAGACGTTAAAAAGCAGCGGACCCAATACGCTACCTTGCGGCACGCCATTTAGTATTGAAAGAAAAGATGACTTCTCATGATTTATACAAACTGATTGTTTGCGATCAGTTTGGTAGGACTCGAATAAAGATAACGGAATACCTCTAAGGCCATTCTGCGATAATTTCCTCAGCAAAATGTTGTGATTGAGGCAATCGAAGTGCCTTACTGAAATCAATGTAAAGTGTCAGGGTGAACAGATTTTTTTCGATATTTTTTAGTACATGTTCCTTGAGGGTGAGCAAGGCAGTTTCCGTTGACCTGCCTTTACGAAAGCCGAACTGAGCAATAGATAGAACGTTTTGTTTGTCAAAAAAAATTTGACACGCGTGAAAAAATAATCTTTTCTAACCCTTTGGAAAATACGGGAATTATTGAAATAGGTCGGTAATTTGATACATCGTTTCTGTCACCTCCTTTGAAAATTACAGTTACCCTACTCATTTTCATTTTGTCTGGAAACAACCCATGCTGTTAAACCAGATTAAAGATGTGCGTTAAAGCTGGAGTGATGTATTCTAAAACATACTTTGCGATACCACCTTGCTATAAAAGCGTCTAACTGTTTCGGTTTTTGTTTGAACACATCGTTCCTTCGTTTATTTAAAATTATTGATGAGTTTCTGAGCCAGCTAAATGACCCTGGCTGCTTCAGGACTATCGATACTATTGGAAAGCAGCGGTGTCAGAATATGGTGGAAAAACCGCCGGAGTTGCCCTTTGAGGAATGTGTTCAGCGCAAAAATGCTTCCCGTAATGATTCGATGGCACATTTAGAGATATAAAAGTCATAATATTTTTCATATTGCGCACTACAAGTTTACGTTCTTGTATTTGACATACAAGAAACCTACAACTACACCTGTGAAGGCATGCTTAATAAGTTTAAGTATTAAAGTCTGTATAAGTTCCTAAGTCAATTTTGAATAATTCCATGGTGAGCGGTTCATGAGTAGACGAGGATACACACGCTGCTGTAGCTCCGCGGCTGAAGTGTCGCGCCTCTTACAAAAATGCCATATACGGCGATATGAGGAATTGAGCATATCTGGCTATATGTGGCACGTTCCCATATGTGGCCGCATTTGTCCCAATCGCGACAGAAGCCTGTGTGGCATTAAAAGGCCAACGCGAGGAATTCCATGAAAGATTCTGGTGCGTATTGGGCAAATACGGCCAAATACGGACACGTGCCATATATAGCCAGATATGCATATATGGTCATATATGCATATATGCCTATATACGGCACGTGTCCGTACGTAGCCGTATTTGCCCAATACGTATCAGAGTCTTACATGTAATTCCTTCGCGTTGGCCATTTATTGCCACACAGGCTTCTGTCGCGATTGGGACAAATGCGGCCACATACGGGAACGTGCCACATATAGCCAGATATGCTCAATTCGTCATATCGCCATATATGGCATTTTCATAAGGGGCTGCTATGCTGCAGGAGAACGGACTCAATTATAGACCACGTGGGCTGTATTCTGGCGAAGGGTGAAGTAACAAGACAGTCATGCATACTTAGACTAGATATCTCTAGTTCGGCAGGTAGTTACAGACCTGGCGGCATACGGATTATTAACGTCTAACCAGTGTCTCCTTACCAACCTAGAGAATAATTTTTGTAACCTTCATTGCAAAGATGATTGCATAGTGACCTACAGGTGGTAGTGACCACATCTTTATTTCATGGTCACGGAGGGTGGTCCTCAGGGTGGCCCGTCTTGGGGGCGACACCCTCGGCCCAAGTGACTATTTTAACTTGGTCCCCCAAATCGATGGCTCTCCTTAGTAGAGCTGGCCAGGTGAGTTTAGAGGCGCTGGCAAGAGCGTTCGTGGAGGAGGCGAACATCTACCTCTCCAGAGGATGTGGTCTTGTGTTGTCAATTCATTCAAGTGACCTACAACTTCCTCCCCCATTTCCCTGTTTTCGCTTTGGCACGTTGTATATCCCACGACTCAACAGAAAAACGAGGTCGATGTTTTGTTTCTCGAACCTGGTAATGAAACAGTACGCCGTCTTTGCATGACGTAATAAATGAATGGCACAGCACTTTCTCCGCCCTCGGGTCTTTCATACAGATGCGACACACGAAGTTTCAAATGCCTGCCAAATTCAAGGAGGTTTTAAACCTTCCTTGGCCAAATTCAGCCTTTCTTTCCGGTGTAGGTGACTTCAACTGTGGAAATTTACCTAGGCACGCCAAGGACTGGTCAGAACCCACGACGTCGAGGCTGCTACGTCAGTGCGGCGTCACCGCACATATCCCGGCATAAGTGTTCTTTATCACTGTACCGAAGAGCGGCATTTCTCTTCTTTATATTTTTTGGAGCAATTAGTAACCCACTGTTGCAGCCGAAGCAACCGTCCTCTTTATTGTTGGCAAGGGGTCCTATTCCAAAAAATTATGGAGTACAGTGAGGTTCAGTCACAGAGAAATTTTTAACGCATACCCAGTTTCGGCGGAGCCATGAGGACCACGAGGCTTCATTGGGGAGATTCTTGTTCAAAGCGGAATCCGCGTCATTTTGTAGGTCGTCTGTAGGGGTCCCCATCGGAGTCTCCTGCGCTGTTCCTTCGGTAGGCTGGAGAAAATAGAGAAAACAGCGTTAACTACATTGGTATATGAAAAAATGGACTCTATTGCGCGCTGAGCGCCCTGCCACGATGATCTAGTGGCTACGGCTCTCGTCCGCTATCCCTGAGGTCGCGGGAATGAATTTCGGTCTCTGTGGCTGCATTACGATGGAGGAGCAATGTTGAGGCCCGAGCACCGTCCGATTCCAGTGCACGTTAAAGGATCCCAGGTAGTCAGAATTTTTAGAGCCTTCCACTACTGTGCCTTTCATAGCCATATCGTGCTTTTTTTTTTTTTGCACCTAAAAACCCCAGAACTCAGTCAGTCAATTGCTGCTGGAGTGTGACTTATTAGAAACGTAGCAAAATATTCTCGCCATTTTCCTTTCGCCTTCAAGCTCCACATGTAATTCATATTTTTGAAAAAAAAGCAAATAAATATGAGTCATAATCGTGTGGAGTCGTGTATTTGTATGCGGGAGTATCACTGAACTAAAAAGAAACGAAGGCAGCGTTGCTGTTATAAAATCGGGTAGCCTACATTATGCAATGCTCTCCATCATTTCTGGAACATATTCCAACAGTGCAGTGTTCAACTAGCAATGCGAGAGATGCAAACCAAGTACTCCACGGTCGCGAAATCAATGCGAAAGTTTGAACATAAGGACAAGCAATGGGCATCCAAATGTCGATCATGAAATGCACACGAGGATAAAAGAGTGAACAATCATAGATGACGAGAAAAGGAATTGACGATTAGCAATGTCCAAGGGCATGCAAATACAAGGCACCCTCTAACAGCGGAGACAACTGGAAAAAAATCACAAACGGACTATCATATCACCGATCCGCGTACGGTAGACATTCCGCAGGCGGGATCGAATCCCGGCCGCGGCGGCTGCATTTCGATCGAGGCAAAGTGTTGAGGCCCGTGTACTATGCGATGTCAGTGTACGTTACAGAACCCCAGCTGGTTGAAACTCCCGGAGTCCTCCACTACGGCACTTCTCATAATCATGTCGTTGTTTGGGGACGTAAGACCCCATAAATCGATCAATGAAGAACGTTCAAGATAACGAAGAAACAAGATAGGACTGAAGGGCTACGCAGCACACAAACGAACGGGAAATGATAAGTTAGTATTGGTAGACAGAATACAGCACAGTGAATCATGGAACACATGGGTGCAGCCAATGTACTATCTGACACTAATAGAAAGATAAATGACCTGAGCAGGCACTCATGGCGTATGACAGGTAGCTATAGTCAGTTAAAGCTTCTGATTCAATAATAACATAGGAAAATGCGATCGAGGAAGGCAGTAGACTATGTAGGGTGATGACAATGAGAAAGTTGCAAGCGTACAATGAAATCACGTCGGATCAATGTTTGCTAGCTTACACTAAGGAACAATAAGCTAATATTATCAATCAATTCGCTAAATTTAGCTTCCACTTGACGCCAGTAGGCAACACTAGCCAACAATTGCCTACTGTAGACAGTGTTGGTAGTATGCTATTGAACGCGGCAGGTCGTGTCACCAGCCGTTGTTCATAAAACTACAACAACCAATACCATAAGCACAATATGACACAGCCCCGCTATTAGTTGCCCGTTGCACAAACAAAGTCCTCTTAACCACTCAGAGACCAAATTGGCGATATGTCGTAATGATAGCTGCTTGTTTATCGCCTACGCTTCCTTCCCCACACGCATTATACCCTTCTTGTATTAATGTACATATTTTTGCGATTGAGCGCTGGTGGTGAGGGTGGAAGAAAAGCGCGTTTGTCGAAACCTCGGCTCCAGTGACGTTCCGTGTTCTTGGTTCTCAACAACTTATTCATCCATTGCAGCCTCCATATTCCAATGGGTTTCTTTTCTGCATTGGATCCTTCTCGTTGACCATTTCTTTCGAGAACGCACGTATGATACTGTCACACCGTTATATCGACAAAGAACGCAGGAGTCGGTGTTTGAACCAAAGAGCTGATTGTATTTTAACGCGAAAGCCTCGTACGCCTTGCTTTGATGTGGCCGGGCTCTGTCGGGGCAGAACCCGATGCAAACGCACACAACTGCTGCTAGCTACTATTAGCAACATGTATTGCGTTAAGACTCCATAATTAAAGAATCCCGATAAAAAATTATTTACAGGCGATTTCCCCGTTGTCATTGCATGATTGGAGAACCTGACCGGTAAGCTTTCCGTTCAAATAAGGAAACCGGGTAACTTAAGTACTTTAAGGGGACCCTGAAACATTCTTGGTGAGTTTGTACAAATGCCTTGCACCGATAGCCTGAGTCCTTCTGATCACTAGCATAACAATATCGGCACTCTGCGTTAAGCGTGTAATTTAATACAAAGTTTTAAATGCGCACATCGTGAGAGATCGACGAGACTCGACTCAAAGCGTTTTCAACCGCCCCTTCCCACGGGACATGCGATGGGTGCCACGAAGCGCAAGCCATGTGACGTCACGAGCACCAAAGGGCCAGCCAATGGCATCGTCGCGGCATGTGGCGGCGTACACACAAGTCGCCGGCGCACTATTGCACATGGCCGACACTGCCGAGGCCGGCGACTTCAGTAGACACATCGGGGCGCTATGTCGCTACGGAGGGCTCGGCACAGCGGCTGACGTGGAGGCGCAGTCGCCCCTAACGCGCACTCTGCGGCTG
Source organism: Hyalomma asiaticum (assembly GCA_013339685.2). Lineage (NCBI taxonomy): Eukaryota > Metazoa > Arthropoda > Arachnida > Ixodida > Ixodidae > Hyalomma > Hyalomma asiaticum. The sequence goes on along the minus strand of CM023489.1, from coordinate 58,377,343 downwards.
ATCGAGTTGAGGAGGAACAGCAGTGGTAAGGAGGAAGGCGACAGAAATAAGCCCATAGCTGCCTTAGCGCAAGGTGCTTCGCTTTATTTATGGTGTGAATGATTTCACAATTGTGTTTCCTAATCAGTGACACAATGTCAAAAAAAAGACGTTTCAGGGACCCTTTAAAAATTGGTTGTCGGTCGCTTTACCGCGGAGCCAACAGATAGGAGAAGACATCTGGAAGAAACCCACTTGCCACGCGTCCCTCACAGATAGAAAAACAGCGATGCTTCAATGTGCGGCCGCGTCGTTTATCACTTCCGTTAAACCCGGTGACTCGTGGAAATCTTTCTCCCTACCCGCCGTGATAGCTCAGCGGATAGGTGCTGGCTCGCGACCAGGCCGGCCACGGCGACCACGTTTCAATGGAGGCCAAAAAAAAAAAAGACCAGTGTACTTAAATACACATGCGCATAGAACTTTCGGAGGCCGGAATAACTACGAAGTGCACTTCGGGTCGTGTCTCATGATCATCGCAGGTTTTGGCAGGTAAAATCACATCAATTATTTTTTAGTTTGTGGTTACGTTTCTGTGGCTCTTAATTAGCTTACGCACACATTAGGTTACGCCAGACATTCGAAATGTACTGCTTCGCAGCTAAGATACATTAAAACATCAATAATTCAGTCAGACCATTACAAAGTGCACAGCATTATATCTCATTGTATTGGTAATTTGTTACACGATGTGTATAACTAGAAATAAATACAATCAATAATATAATTATGATAAGGAGCGCAGAAAAGCGTAAAAATGCGTCCGAAAACCCTAAACCGTCCAAAAGAGAGGACTTATTATTGTCATTGCTCTACAAATAAGGTTATGCGCAAATTGCGGCAAATCTGGAATAAATGTGGCTGAATATAATACCCATGACACACAAAAGAAGCCAGCAACTCGGCGAAGACGGATTAATAATTAAAGTCCAGTGGAATGGTTTCCAAGTCGGGATTAAGTGAAAGAAACGCCAAGAGATAAGGGTAGAAGTAATAGTTACGAGCATGACCCATCAGAAATTACGACGACTCAGTGAAAAATATTTTATCTCAAAACTCATAAAAATGCACTCGATGTGGTTACTAAGTGAAGCAAACACTAAAGATGGTGCTAGAAGCCATAATCATGACCACGCATGATTCAGCAAAAATTACAATTACTTGCTAAAGGAAAATTAAGCTTAAAACAAGTCGAATGAGTTCGAGCCCATTCGGTCAATTTTTAAGCTAATACTCGTATTTTTTTTTTCAAAACGCGAACTATTTCTTGGCGTACCTGAGTCACTTTGACCGTATCTATCTATCTATCTATCTATCTATCTATCTATCTATCTATCTATCTATCTATCTATCTATCTATCTATCTATCCAGTCGCTTATCTCTCAGTGCTGTTCTGGTCGTCTCGTTCACCTCGTATACCCAAATAATTAGAAGGTATAGGGTATCAGTGTATGACGAACACGAATGACTGATATTTATATCAGTCATTCGTGTTCGTCACATGATATAAACGTCATGCATGATGTCACGGTTAACGCCATTGCCCGTCTGGCTCGTGTCCGACTCGTATCACGTGCATACCGTGTACCACGTGGAGCTCCTACTCGGCCCAGGTTGTGCAGGTATGCGCTACAATTGCTTGAATATTCACTGACCTGTGAAACACCGCGGCTGTGGGGATCGAACCTGCAACCTAGAGCGGCGTGCTAAATTTTCTGCACCTCACACGGTACACTGCATCCCGGATCGGCGCACATTTCTCTCTTCGTGGTTCACACCCGACGGCCGGCTTAAAGAACTTTACTCTTAAAACACGGAAGGAACACCGTTTGTCCTCGCTTGTGATTAATATGTAGACATAACGAGAACACAGACACGCATGCAACTTACTGTGCTGTAGTGGGGTATTAAACACGGGCTCTCGAGGTGCCATGCGACCACATTACCACTATAGGCCACTGGGGCTCCTCCCACACGGAATATAGAGCAAATAAACCTGTTGCACCAGCAATTGTAATGATGGTACTTGTGCAACGTTAACGGCGCTTCTTACGTGTTATATGCACTACCGCAGCAGTACGTGTGTTCTCCTACCATTCGGTATGCTTTTGTGCAACCCTGCTCGATGCCATAGGAATACTTCAACGTTGTTTTGTGGGGTTTAACGTCCCAAAACCAGTTCTGATTATGAGAGACGCCGTAGTGGAGGTCTCCGGAAATTTCGACCACCTGGGGTTCTTTAACGTGCACTGACATCGCACAGCACACGGGCCTCAACATTTCGCCTCCATCGAAATGCAGCCGCCGCGGCCGGGATTCGATCCCGCGACCCTCGGATCAGCAGCCGAGTACCATAGCCACTAGACCACCGTGGCGGGGCAGGAATACTTCAACGAACGACGCGTACGATAGCACATCAACGCACCGTAGCGTGCATTTTTCTGCGACAAAACATACGTCTGTGCATTGGACTAACGTGAGTACCAACGTTACGTCGTGCCACGAGGTAGTATTCAGTCGCCGCGGTGCTGTCGACGTTTCTGGCTAGCCAACGTTAAGCCTACTCGCAAATGGGTACTCATGCGCTTTGCCTTGATCCTACCCGTAACACTTGTCTAAATGCCAAACAGTTTTATAAGTAACTTTCTCGCTGATCGGTTTGCATGAGACAGATTCCCACAATGCGTCAGATCAGCAGGATTTTTTTTTTTCCTTGGGTCGTTGACCTTCTATTTCCATACAAGGTTTTGTTAAGGTGCGAGCATTGGCAATTACACGAACATTTGACGCAGGCGCATGAACAGCGGTTACCTTACTCTCACCCGCTCCCCTTTTTCGCTCCACTCGTAAAAGTGACGTCTGTCTGCTTTCTAATCTCTCTAAGAGAGAACGCTTGACACTGCCCCGCTCATTACCTACAGTGGTGATATTGTATCTCCTATTGTAACCGAATCTTCTATTGACAAGCGATGCTGCCATTTGTAAACACGCATGCTCTGTTACTGTGCCAGTCTGTTTTTATCGTTAGCGTGAACAATTTTCTAAGCCTGTGAAATGTGTCTTTTACAATGAATATACCTTCCAGATAGGTGCTGAGTTTCCACGGGCGCGCTTCTAAAAATTATATTCATGTACTTAAAGTCGACGTTGCTTCGGTACAGACAAAGATTTTCTGCAAAACTCGGGGATTTGTAAAGGTTCAAAGGTTGCCCTTAGTCTCAGTGATCTTTACTCGAGAAAGCCTGATGGCCACGTCATTATGGTACTTCATTACGCTGATGATTACTTGATCTTTTTGTGGTAGGGGTGATTTCGAATCTGTCGTCAATAATTTAAGCTTAATGGAGATGGTTTAAGAATTACGAAAGAAAACGCAATACGATTTCTAGGTACCTCTTTGGCACTTCAGCAAGATCACGTTTGTTGGCAGCACTCCCCTAGAGCTTGGATTTCGCTCCAAGCACTCCAAAGTAGTAAAAAACGGAATAGCCCTGTCGTGTCTGACGTCATCCCCAACCAAATCATGTGTGCACCAATCGAACGCAAGCTTTAACATACAGGTCAAGCGCCTATTAGAGGCAAGCCACCGTAGCTTAGCTATAGCCACTGTAGCTCCCTAAAGAAGTCGTTTTCTACCGGAACTGCCGTCGTTGCGGACAGCGATAAAAGCAAGAAAAAGAGTCACGAGCATTCCGTATATCCACGCAGTTTCGCACAAGTAGATATGGGGTTAACGTCCTTTTTACGGCTGTTCGATAACTAATGTATAATGTGTTAGTTATTTGATGTACCCTTACAAATGAGTTAGGGTATTATGTTTATTAGTTGTATTATGTGCTGTTGTTCATTAGTGCTGTATTATGTTTATTAGTTGTATTATGTGCTGTATTATGTTTATTATTTGCATCTCACGTTTGCGTTCGCAAACAATTATATAACGTTAGTTTATAGTTTTATGTACCATGAAATGTATAATCGCGTTTTAATGCTTCTACTAATGTCAAGTTATACACTGTATAATCCCCCGCCCCCCCCCCCCCCTCACACAATACTCCTGCTGGAGCCTGTGGGGGCTTTGTGAATAAAGAATGAATAAAGTTAGGCAGGAATGTGCTGCCGTTCATAAGAAAAATGAGCAGTTGCAAGGAGAATAAGCGAACAGATATTTGTCCTGTTAAGCACACTGTCAAAAACAATTATGCTGCCTGTCTCATTGGTGTGGTTTATAAAATTTCTTTTATCCGCCGGCGATTCTACGTAGGGCAAATAGCGCGGTGTATCAGTCACAGATCGATTGAATATAGAAGGTCGTTATCCGGTGTAACGATTCTGTACGGGCATAAAAATGAAGCGTTTAATGGCCGAGGCCTGGCTTATCAATAAAAGTGAGTGAGTGAGTGAGTGAGTGAGTGAGTGAGTGAGTGAGTGAGTGCGTGAGTGAGTGAGTGAGTGAGTGAGTGAGTGAGTGAGTGAGTGAGTGAGTGAGTGAGTGAGTGAGTGAGTGAGCCGTCGATTAGCCTAAACATAAGGGGTAGAATGTATTAACAGTAGCACGCAGATACACGCAGAATGTATTAGCACGCAGAATGTATTAACAGTAGCACGCAGATACTACCACGCCATTCCTTAATATGTCCACGCCATTGCGTATAATTCATGCTTTCTTTTTTTGCTTTTTTGTGTAACGTCCGTTTGCGCGTTCTTTCCATACATATCGAATTCGTTTACACATCGGCCATCGATTACGTTGTACTATTTAGATGAGCAGAATATATTGAGCTTGAGTGCATGCTCTGTGCAGTGTGTCGGATTTATCACTGACGTTCGTTCGTATGAGACTATGGCGTTGATATAAGCAAACATGTGCGTATTCTGATATTTAACAACTAATTTATTTATAACTAATAAGGGCAAAAGAAGGGCGCGTAGAGACTGAGTCATCGCAGTATTTCTTGTCGTGCGGAAAGGCAGCACGTTCATGTCTTTCGCGCGCTGCAGAAAATGGCAGAAATTCAAGCAGAACGCGGCACCGTGCGTCCTCGCTACGTTTGTTGCGTTCAGTGCAGCATTTCGCTGTGCAGCATTTCGGGTGGTTCAGCCTCTGCGAAATCCTGTGTTACAAGTAGCTGGCAAGAGAACACATGCCTACCAGCATACGCCACAGGCTGCACCGAGCTGCACTTAACAAATGCAGTCCCGGCGGGTGTCCCCGCCATTGTGCAAAAATGTTTGCCCAGCAGAAATGCTGTCTTCCACGTTTTGAGACAATTAGAAAAAAAAAAGAAAGCAAGAAAAACGAGCGTGCTCTGCCGAGAAGCAACATAGCACGTGCTAAGCCAGCAGCAACTAAACATAAAAAAAAGTGTGTGGAGAGGGGGGCGCGCCCCCCTTCCGAACTGACGACCATTGTCACCGCCCCCTCCGTGAACATCCATTGTGCTCATCTGCAGTTTGCAAAGAATGTGGTTCTGAACCTGCTTTTGCTGGCGTTTGCTGCCTTCGGAGGGGGAAACCACGAGGAACCTTCGGCGCTCTCTCGTCGCGGCTGCATTGCTTCCAACGTGCAAGGTGTACGAACGAGTTTCAAAGGCTGCACGCAGTCTGTCTACGCGTTTATCGTTTATCATGTACCGCATTTATCGATCATTCAAGTTGATTGCGCGATTCCTTGGCGAGTGTACCTCCTAAGACAATGCCCATCCCAGCTGTGACATCGGTTGTATATGAACACAAGCCTGCGCCTTTTGGGGAGACTACAGTGTCGTCGCCGAATTTGTGTTGCGGACTCACAGCTGTAGAGTGCAGAGCGGATGCCAAAATTCGGTAAGTTGCTGGCCAGTTTTCATAATGGGACGTGGCACATATTGTTGTCATGTGGAAGCACCGGTTCCAATTTATATATTATTTGTGTCGTGAGGTGCGTAGGCTCTTTATTTTCGAATAAAGAGCCTACGTACATTGTCCCAAAGCAGTTTTACTTCATGTAGTTAATCCTGTGCTTGTATCAAACACCCTTTGTGTGGTGACTTGCAGTTCTCGTAACATTATCTTTTCTTGCCCGTATTTTTAAAGGTAACGTGATACTGAACACGCGCTCCTCGGTGCAGGACACGTGCGGCAGTTCGGCACGCGATAGCATTTTTAAAGTTGCCTTGAAAAGATGTTCCTTCTCTAATATCTGCTTATAATGCACCTTTTCACCTATCATTTAAGGACATTTTTTGCCTAACGACCCCATCCCTGGGGTGTCTCGTGTTAGCTCACGTCTACATGTTTTCCTTTCCGATGTATGCCAAAAATATTAAATTTATTATAATGCAAAATGCACCTATTTCAAGTAATGTGCCGCTTTTAAAGTTGCCTTGCAACAGAACCTTTACTCACGTTTTTTTCCCCTTGGGTATCTAAAGCGACACGACACCAAGATCTGGGGGTTGATTATTGAACATAGATTCATTATATTTAAAAGGACAACTTTGTTTTGTTATTTTCTAAAGTAGTACCCGATTATGAATGTTTCTGACATTTCTTAAATTTCCGCGTTTGTTCGTGAGTCGCACATAAGTTGCATGCAATTATAGTATAGTGCTGATGTGCTCCACAGCTGTGCTAACTTTTCACGCCTTTTCCCGCAGGTTCCACCCTTGCCGAAGCTTTTCCACTACGACGGTGCAGCACGAGAATAGCATATTATCAATGCAGAGTTCACAAAATAAATGAAATAGTGCTTTTCCCTATAGACCTCTCTTGTTGTGTTATTCGTTTTGTTTAGAACGCATTAATAGAAAGTACAGAGGATCCACTTAGCCCCACTTATTACTGTGTTAATAAAGCTTTCGCGTATGCATTGAGACAAATTTACACAAACTACTGTTGGTCCTTCAAAAATGCCTTCATAGCCCTTCGAAAATGTGAAAACAAAAAATAAATTATCGCAATCCAAACGGCGCGACAGACGTGGGGTAAACTACAAACACCATAGTGGCTGTGAACGGTCCCGCAAGGGGTTTCCCGATGTCGGCGGGGCCGACAACATGCCAAAAAAGCCTGAATGCCGGCAACATCGGCCAATGCTACCTAGCCAAATCCGACCCATTCTGGCTGGCCAAATTTCGCCCACGCTGGCTGGCCAAATTTCGGCCACTCTGGCTGGCCAAATTTCGCCCACTCTGGCTGGCCAAGTTCGACCCATGGTGGCTTCGCCACAGTGGCGCCATTCTGGCTGGCCGTCATCGGGCAGATGTGGGTGAAAGTAGCGCGAGCGCGATTTGCCGACTTAGGCCCGATATCGCTGCCGACTTTGGCCGACTTCACGCCTACATAAGTCCTGTGTTGGCGTGCTGCCTGGGGAGCGGCAGAATCGGCGCCATATTTGCCGGAGAAAGTTATCGGCTAGCCGACGGAGGCTCTAAGGTGGCATACTTGGCACAGTGTTGCCGACAAATGGCATGGGCCAGCCCATATTGTGTGTAGAAAGGCAAACTCGGCGCCATAGTTGCCGTTGAAAGCCATCGCCTCAGCCGATGTCGGCAGTAACGCGGCATATGCGGCCCCATGTTGCCGATTACAGTCGACGGCCTGCCGATATCGACGGGGCAGCGGCTATCGGCGGCTAGCGGCTATCGGCCCAATGCTGCCAGACATTGAAGGCGGCTTACCCGATACTGGCTTGCTGTCGGCAACGTTAGGCCGTGGATGGGCCAAACTTTGCCGCCATAAAACCAATATCGGCCCTATCGGCCCTACGTTGCGTGCTGCCTGGGTACTGTTCAAGAGAGCGAATTTTCTGTCATAGATTGCGACATCTGACGCACTATTACACTTGTGCGGAGGACTCTCTTATATGTAAAGGCTCCGTTCACGTGTTTCGTCATCTTTATGCGAAAAGACAACAGACATCTTGCGGTACGCAGGTCGACAGGATCTGTGGTACAATTGATCGAAGAAATTCGCTTTCATAAAAACGACGTGGAGTTTGGTTTTTCGTTTCTTTGACCATCGGGATCCATTCTGAACATGCGTTATACAGCTTCACCATGTATACGTTTTCTTTTTCTTTTTCAAAAAAAAAAGTGATTGAGCCAGCGCTCTCCCATGTGCGCCCGGCGATTTGAATGTGAAGCCACATAATCGTGCCTGTCTGGTAATGGACCACTGCTTAAGTTACAATGCCCCTGTCATTTTTTTTTCTCATCGAGGTGATCGTTACTAAGAACTGTTTATAACACGATCAACTTCATTGCTATAACAGTTATAAACAAAAAAATTCTGAATTCAAGTCGTTGCTGCTCACTTGGCTCGGGGAATCCTGGAGAGGCATGGTCTGGACAGGAGAATATGGCGATCCGCAGCTTCAAGCGCAACGCAATACTAGTGTTCACGTCGCACAATTCCTCTCTCCAAATGGCCCGTATCTCGCTAGGGGTCCTCTCCATCGACTCCAGCAAGCCAATGAGCGCACCGTTCGGAATGGACTCTGCGATTGTCTTGCGACGACCACTTATCGCACCCGTTTGTATCGCTGCCCCTGAAGTGCTCCGCTTTTTTGCTTATCGATTGCCCCTGTTACCACTGCCTTGTCGGAGGGACGACATCGTGTGCAGCTGTTTGACTCACGTTGCACAAGGCAAATGTCACCGCGGAGTTTGTTTTACGTTTAGGAGCGATTAAAATGTGTGCTCCTGTTGCTCTCGGGAACAGGACACGTAACGTAGGACACAAACAAGCGACTGCGCATCAACTGAGTCACGTATGCGTTTCTACGTGCATCTCACTACCCATTTTTTGTATATTTGCGTCGCAATTGTGCAATATCTTCAAGGGCTTTGTGTCACCAAACCCGTGCTCTGAGGTACGGGACGCGATCGCCGGAAATAATTCCAAGAACCATGGCTTAGGTTCCCCGAAAAAGATCCCACGAAAGCTTGGACAATAAGATTTTTGGTCCCCTTCAGCACACTAGCAAAACGCCAGCAGTGGTTCAAAGACCGAGTCAGAGCCAAGGGTGATCAAACAAAACAAATATATTCTCATCAAATAGGCAGTTACACAAACCGTACACAACACGGCTCTTACAAACTCAAACACAGATGGGTTACAAAGATACACCAAGCCAACCAACACGAACAAGCTCATGCACTGAAACAAAAAACAAAACACAAGACAGTCCATTCACCAAGGCACTCGGCGTCTTCTCACTCGAAGCTTGCAGGTGGCCTGTCAGCTGGCTCGGCGTCTGAGTCACGCACGACTTCTTGCTTCTTTTTACTTGCAACTCTTCTACTCTCTCTCTTCGTCTCTTCTCCACTTCTACTACTCCGCGGCCCGTGTCCGACTGCTTCTATAGCCCTGGGAAAGGGCACTACAATATTCCGTGGGGTCACGTGACTCGAAGCACACACACAGTTGGGAACCTTCTCGCCCATTCTCGAACCTTCTTCGTTGGGGCGGCGCCTCTCTCTCTCTCTCTCTCACTGCGCGGGGAGCGTCGGTGTGTACTATCCGCCTTCTCTCTCTCTCTTTACGTCTGCCCCGCGCGCGCGCTCGCCGCGATAAGAAAGCTTCTACAACATTCTGGCCTTTTGTAGGCGCGGCGTGACTTTCGGTGCCTCCTCCGAGCGCCGCTTTTCTTGTTGCTTTGGGCTTTCGACGCCCGGTTTTACTTCGAAATAGGCACTATTTTGTGACACTTTGACAGACGGTTACACTGAGCTTGTCCCAAAAAGACCAGCGGTCCATCCGAACACCAAACACTTTCAAAGTCTGCCCTGGTTGTCTGGTTACTGTGCTGCTTGACCGCTCACCCGAAAGACGTGAGTTTAATTCCCGTCGCGGGGGCCGCGTTCCTCGATCCAGACGAAAATGCTCGAACCGTACGCTGTGCTTTATCAGTGCGTCTTGAAGAAATCAAGGTGAAGAAACTCGTGTGTGTGTGTGTGTGTGTGTGTGTGTGTGTGTGTGTGTGTGTGTGTGTGTGTGTGTGTGTGTGTGTGTGTTTGACCGGGGGGGGGGGTACATTTTAGTAGATCTGGTAATGGACAACTACCACTGCTTAAGTTACAATCGACCACGACCAGCTCCTAAACAAAAGTGATCGCTGCTGCATAATTAGAAACATCATCTATGGCACAAGTTCACAGACGTCTAATTTTTTCGCAAGGACCACACCTGCTTACAACACTTTGCCAGTGGAGGTTATCACAGCCCACAGTGTCATACAACCCAATTGAACAGTAAGTTGTAATTCATCGTGACGTTTTCGCAGTGTACTGTTTCTGTAGGATGCGTAGGATGGTCTCAAATCGCGAATGTCTTATTTTAGAGAATCCATCTTAGCTGTTCGTCAGTGTAAGTATTTTGTATCGTTTTTTTATTTGTTGTTGTTGTTGTTGTTGTTGTTGTTGTTGTTGTTGTTGTTGTACATATTCTACTTTTGTAATGATCCCACAGTGCACGATTTCCTTCAAGTAAAAAGTTAATTATTCATTAAGTATAAGGAACGGACATAACTCGGTCGTCCTTTAAGGATTACCAGCCAGCATGTGTTGGCGGGATATAGCACATCGCTGCTAAATTTCCTGTCGACTAGGAAAGATAGAGGGACGCACTTTTCGTCAGAAACCAACCGCATACGTCATCATTAGGTGCATTTTACCTCTAGACACCTTTGAATGGTTCCGATTATAATTTCACTCGCTTAATGCGCATTCGATTATCATCGTCACCTTTGGTCGCTTTACTGTGCCTTTGCTTCGCTTTTCTTTTTTTCTCACGTGGTTCACTTTTACACATTTTACGTCGTATTTTCAATAAGAGTCACTGCTCTACGCCCTGCACTGACGTTGCAATCGGCAATGTTTTAACTTCTACCCGCGGTTTTGTCCCAGGACGCGATCATCCACAACCCAGCCATCTACTGTACAGTGTCGCCCCGCCACGGTGGTCTAGTGGTTATGGCACTCGGCTGCTGATCCGAATGTCGCGGGATCGAATCCCGGCCGCGGCGGCTGCATTTCGATGGAGCCGAAATGTTGAGGCCCGTGTGGTGTGCGATGTCAGTGCACGTTAAAGAACCCCAGGTGGTCGAAATTTTGCGGAGGCCTCCACTACGGCGTCTCTCATGATCAGAGCTGCTTTTGGGACGTTAAACCCCACAAATCAATCTACTGTACGGTTTCGCCGTATAAAAGAACCACTGAACACCAATTAAACTGAATTCACCAGAAAAAAAAAGAGGACGTTCAATGCAGGCTAATAGTGCTCACGCGTGAAAATGCTGACGACAAGCAAGGCGCTTGCACATCAGTCACGAAGGCGTGAAGAAAAGCGCAGTGCAATACCTTGTTTTGCGATGCACATGCATCGCTGCCTACCGCTGCATTTCTTATCAGCGCGAGGCCTGCTATCACTGCGGAGAAAACGTTCATCACGCGTCGAGACTCTGCGCGCTCGCGCACGGTGTCGTCGGGAAGAAAGATAACAAAGGGTGGAAGGTGGGCCGTCGGCGTCGAGTGGCGATCGTGAAGGAAGGGCTGAAACAAGGCTGTTTACGGCGACAGTGCCTATAACTACAGCCTGATCGTCCCGCGGTGGCCGGTGGCGTCCGGCGTTCGTGGAAAGCAGCGCGAGCGCGCGCTTCGCTCTTATCTTGCGCCAGTATTTGTGCCGTACACCTCTTTGTTCTCCTGCGCCGGCGTTGTGATCATGTGATGAACCACGAGCAGATGACCCATGCCCACTCTGGGTGAATCTTGAGATGCCTTGCGTAATGACGATTAAAGAAATAAACGCTAAACGATGGAGCTGTACATCGTGGTTATAAGTAGAGCAGGCTACGAGCGGGTATTCATCGTAACTGGGTTCGTTTAGTTCTAGCACAGGCTTTTATAGTTCGCCACACTCAGAAAGAAATCGAAATCCGCGGTTCGGGTAAAGCAGCCAAACACCTCCCGCTGCTCAGTGTGCGCACCCTGTGGTCAAATAACAACGCGCTGACAGCGAGATCAGTGGCACGCTTGATAGTGGATGGCTGCTGCAGCACCGCGCCGGCTGCCGAATGCTGCCGGCGTGATGCTGAATAACACGGAACACGCCGAACACGGCAGCAGTAACGACGTTGCTTGGAATGTCAGTGATGCTGTGGGTTTTTCGCGTTGCCTGACGTTGATGAAACCCAGCGCGACGAACACGATGTCCACCTTAATCTGCGCGGATGCAGGGCGCAAACGTTTGATATGAACCGGCTATTCAAGTTTGTGAAAATTTTAGAGCATTTTGTTCGAAAAAAGAAAAATTGGCGCCAATCGGAACATTCTCTGCCTTTCTTTACAGCGAAGCTGTCCGTACGTATAGCGTCGATGTATACGTTACGTGTCTGTTCACCGAAACTCCGGTCGCGGGATCGAATCCCGGCCGCGGCGGCTGCATTGGCGAAATGTTGAGGCCCGAGTACTGTGTGATGTCAGTGCACGTTAAAGAGCCCCAAGCGGTAGAAATTTCCGGAGCCCTCCACTACGGCGTCTCTCATAATCAGAGATGGTTTTGGGACGTTAAACCCCACAAGACAACAACGCCGAAACTCCGGCAGAATAACTGCGCACCTGACTTTCTTCTTTTGCACTCCACCCACTCTTCCCCTCAGCCCACTATCACGTGATGGTGATCACGGTAAGCCCACTGATATCCACATGGGGTCTGGGAAGCGCTATGTGCGGAACTAGAATTAATCACTCCAATGAACCCGAGCAAAACGTGCGTGTACCGCAATAAATAAACCCAGTGAAAAACACTGGGCCCGCACAGTTTAGCGTCGTTGATGGGCCATGTTATCTTATAACGGTTGCGAGAGGGGACCGGTCCGCTTACCCTCGCATGATTGGAGCGAGGCCAGGTGAACCGGTGCACTTTTGTAACCGTTATAAGATATTGCCGCAAGTGGTCAGTGGCCGCCAGGGTCTGCGGTCACAAACGAAGCCGCAAACGAAGCGACACCGGCGGGAGCGTTGCCGGTGCTGGTCTGGTATCCACTTTACTTCAGCAGGGAGTGGCGTCATATACTCGCCTGAAGTAGTCATGATGCCGCTCACGTGGCCCGGTTGCGAGAAGGGTTGCCTCGGCGAAGATGACAACAGGGTGGTGCATCACCTTCTACCCATTTGCAATGGACCACCTTCGACACGAGACTGGAGGAGCAGCTGCAAACCTCACCTCTCTATACGACGTCCTACGGAAAGCGGGCAATTTAATCGACTAAAAGAACGCCCGAGAGGACAGTCGGTTCCCAATATGTTGTAAATGAACTGTCCTGGCTGAAAGGTGGCTCGATCCCTGACACTGCTCATCCGATGGAGAAAGGTTAGTTCGTAGGCCCGGTGGTCCCTCTGTGCAGGCAAAATCCTAGGGGCCCTTGCACTTAGATACAGGTACGCATTAAACAACCGCAAGTGGTCCAAATTTGGTGGTGAAAACTCACCTATGCGGGAATGATAACGTGTGCGAAAACAACATATAGGCAGTGCACTGAAATGGACATTGGAAAGTGGATAGTCGCTGCGCTTCCCCGCATTCCCAAACGACCAAATCAAGCACACGTATAAACAGAGAGAAGCATGGAATGGTTCAATGGTTCCGGGATATATTGAGATCTTTGATTACATGAAGCAACAAAAGGGGGGAAAGGGAAGGCTTTCCCAAGAGTACACTCGTGTGCTTCATACCACTCAAGCTTAAAACTTTAAACTGCAACGGCGTAAGTATCTCATCATGGCCAATCATTACTGCAGGAAATGCTTCAATGAACTTCGCTAGTTGAATGCAGCCGTCGCCGTAGTGCTGCGGCTGGCACAGGCTTTCAATAAGAACGGCTGATCACGAACACTACCTCTAAGTTGATGCCTTATCATGACACGTTAATAAGGAATGCCAGAGCATTTATATAAGTTGCCAGAGGTAGGACTTTATTCATTCCATTTCTAACTTTTGTTGACGCTTCAGAAAGTAACACAAGGTTCATTCCCACCATTTTGTGTTTCGTCCCGGCGGGACCTCTGCTGCTGAGAAGCTGGCCAAATAGTGAAAATTATACTTTCCCTTGAGCCCCACGTCTACCTTCTTTTGTTCATTGCGGGCTTGAGGTTACATTAAGTCGATAACTGACGCCAGATTGCCGTAGCGAACATCCTCAATGGAAAAGGGCACAGGTATACCCAGCCCTATCGCTACAGGTAGTGGCGTCCCTTTTGTTAACAAAAGAAAAGTGGGTCCCATGATTGTGCCGCTGTAATTTATGGGCTCCTGCTGCATAAACTCTGAATCTGTTTCAGCATGGGCTACTTAAATATCCAAAGCTCTTGAATAATTCTGGCAGAGGAGTTGTTATTAAATGACGCGTCAAATGCAGATGAATGACTCGATCGTGCCTCAATATTGCTTGAAAGTGTTAGTGACTAGTAAGTTATAATCATCTTCACATCAATCAACCATGTAAAAGCTGCTACCAATACGCTGGGATCGTAAGTGAGCCTCACTCGCCATACAGAATGACATCAAGGTGTACACAGTGGGACTCGGTGGCAATAGAAACACACCGAGACGGCACATTTATAAAAAACGGCAGTTCCCCCGCAAAGGCAGTACGATACCAGCAATGGTCACGCGCCACACAATTACAAGAACAATCTTTGCCTTGGTGAACAGTCTTCACCTAGGTAAATTGCAGTCAACGTTCTCTTACATCACTAGATAGATCTAACTTAATGAACCAACAAATAAACGAGCCCTTGACCCCTTCCCTTTCGTTAGATAGACCTAAGAGTATGACGTTCGCCAAAAAGATCGAGACGGCGTTATCAGTGGGTGATCGCGGGCCGCGTTATCTGCAGGAAGCCGGCGCTGTGGAAGAGCGCGGCTAACAAAGGAAGTGCGCATATGCCCAAAAGCAAGGTGAGCCGCAATGCAAAGATATCTCTGTACGGTGTCCCGATTCAACACATCACCGAAGCTAGAGACTAGAGGCTCACGTTAGAAGGAAACGTACCGCCAACCTCTTTAGCACGTTGCTGCTTTCTTTCCATTCGGCAGTGTGCGGGGAAATAAGAAAATAGAAAGGCAGGGAGGTTAACCAGAAAGGTGTCTGGCTCGCTACCGTACGCTGGGTAAATGGGAAAGGGGAATAAATGAAAGAGAGAGGGAGAGAAGGATGAATGGAACTTACGAAAGATATGTGTAGGATGGCGCCACCAGTCACAGAGCGTTCGCTGTAACCCGTCGTCTTCAAGAAGCACAAAAGCGTCTTCAGTGCCTCTTGGCCCTACAAGCGATGAGGACAGTGTTCAAGTAGCACCTGCAAGGAAAGTCGCCGGATCGTCGAGTTGTCGCGGCGTGTGAGCAAGTGCTTTCCTTCCCACGTCAAATCGTGGACAGTGGCACAACAGATGGTCGAGAGTATCTTCGATGTCTCGGACCTCGCATGGTGTACACTCGATCGCTCCAGTTGATGCTGAGTGTGCATTAGTGTGAAGTCACTCTGTGTCCTAAGCGCACGTAATTCGTACGCAACGTTGACTCAAGATGAACATGCTGTAATTATGAGCTTGCAGAGAGCAGCGTTCTGGACAGGAATGTTGTGTAGGCTTCAGTTTTGAACTTCAGCTTCTTCGTACTGTAAAGAAGTTTTGTATTACCAGACACAATTCCAACGCGCGATAAGTTTTAATGGTCATGTTTCTGCGGCTCTTATTCGAGCTGACACGCGCGTTTAGAATGACAGGATATGTTAATTAATAGCTAATCACTTAAGGTATATTAACATGGCCATGATAACCTATAAAAGAACACACAGAAGGGTGAAATGAGTCGGGAAGCACTAACTCCCCAGAATCGACAATACATCGCGATGATGGTTACGAACAAGGTTATACGGTAAATATGTCAACAGTGGAATATATGTAACGCATCAATAAGGAACAAGACTCAGCAAAAAGCGCAATAACTAGGCGAAGGATAGATACTGAAAATTCAGCGGAATGGTTTGCATGTTGGTACTAAGTGAGAAAAACGCTAAGGTACGATGGTAAATGTCATCGTCCCATGCGTGTATGACTTAGCAGACATGATGACTCAGCGAAAAATGTTAACCTTCAAAATCCACAAGAACGCATGTGTTCAGGTGGAGGTACTAATCGAAGAAAACACTGAAGGTGGTCGTAGAAGCCATGGTCATATGAGTGCGATTATACTCAGAAAAATGACAATTAATCAGCAGGCAAAGATTTCAGCTTAAAAACCAACCGAATGAGCTCAATCCATTCAGCCATTCTATATTAGTCTTTTTTCTTTCTTTTTCTCTCGGGCCGCTGACGTTCAGTTTCTACCCAAAGATTGCTTAAAGGAGTACTCACTTGAATTTTTGACATTCTCGTATTGTTCCTGCAAATGAGGGCACTGGCGTGGAGAACCCATAACAGAGTACCCTGGTGCCTCGTAATGCAATGAATACACCTTTAATACGCCTCCCTTAAAAGCCCACTTTTGGTTTCGATTTGGAGAGGCGGCTTCCTAGTGACGTGTCAGCACAGTCGGATGTACGTCTAAGTCACGTAGGGGCAGCAATTCGTGATAGCGTCGCTGCAACTCTGTCGTCTGTTTACAATTACTCGTGGGGCACGCAAACAAGGACAATGTCACGGTCGTCCAGCGACTCTGACAGCGACTTGGGCGATTTTTAAAGACCGTGTTCATACGTCATCGTAGTGTCCATTGCGCTGGGGCTGGCTTGCAGTGCTGGGCGACGAAAGCTTTAAAACCAAACTAAAATATTTTGTACGTGTTTCCTGCCTTCCGTGTGCGGAGGGCGTTGACTATACATTACTAGAAAACGAAAAATTCATATTTTACGCCGCCGCGAAATCGTGTCAATACTCCTTTAAGGTAGGAGCATCGGCTAGTGCACAAATATCTCCGCATACCCCGGCAGGTTTGACCTCATGCACGCTTTATCTTGCGCTCGTAAAAAGGGTTTCTCTCTGATTTGTTATCTATGAAAGACCAGACACTTAACAGTAGCTCTTTTATCGCCTGCTATGGTGATAGATCAGCTGTTTGTTGGCTGGCAGTCGCACAAACTATGCCGCCCTTTACGACCGATTCTATAGGCAACTGTGCCAGTGAGGGTTTATCCTTAGTGTGCGCTGTTTTCTAGGCATACGGGACATATCTTTGCCAATGTGCATAGTTCTTATAAATAACATAACTCTATTTTTAATGGAAAATATATTTCTTACCAAATGGTCACTAAAAAAAATTAGGCTAATCTTTCATTCTCGAAAATCCAAGGGTCGCGGGATCGAATCCCGGCTGCGGCGGCTGCATTTCGATGGAGGCGAAATGTTGAGGCCCCTGTGCTGTGCGATGTCAGTGCACGTTAAAGAACCCCAGGTGGCCACATTTCCGGAGCCCTCTACTACGGCGTCTCTCACAATCAGAGCTGGTTTTGGGACGTTAAACCCCACATAACAACAACAACTTCGTTCTCGGGATACGTCATCATGAGAACTTTCGACATTTCATAAATATTTGACCATCAAAGAGCTGAGAATTAACCAATTAACCAATTCGGCAGAGAGCAGGCACAGCGTCATTTCTGAGAATTAAATCACCAGAAAAACCACGCAGCACACTGACCTTGCAAGATCACCTGTTCCCACCTGATCCCGATCGGCATCGTTATAATTAGGGTTTTTCGTTTTCGGGTTTTATATCCGTGAAATCCCGTGGGAAACAGTCGGTTGCTATTTGCTCAAAACGCTAACCGGGGAGAAACCGCTTTTTTCTTTTTTCTTTACGCAACCTGTACGCAGTCATTTTACCCAGTCGGTTCTCTTTTTTTTGTTTTTTTCTTTTACGAACTCGCCACATTCCTCCACTACGGTGTCCATCATAATCATATATTGGCTTACGGACATACAGCCCATTAAATTATCATTACCTTTTAATTTCGAATGCCCGTACAACCTGCATAAGTCGCCTTCAACGGGGAGGGGGGAAAATAAACAAGAATAAGGCACGTCATGCGAGTGGGAGACGCTGCTGTCTATCACGCTTGTTGCCTCTCGGGAATAAGCCCGTCTCTTGGAGCATCGTTATCTTATCAGCTCTTTTCGAGTGGGTGTTCATGCTGCGCGCGCGACACGACGCAAATAGCCGTAGTAAATTCCGAGCGAACCCTACCCCCAGAGATTGTGCTGGAGTGCGGTCTGAATCACAGCCGGCACGTGAGCACGTGCACCAGATCTTCAACGATATCGCTGTATTCAGCCCCGCCACGGTGATCTATACAAGCTGTTTTGTCTTGAGCTGCAACACATTTTTTTAAATTAGAAAAACATAAATCGCAGGAATGTCTTGTGTACTATTCGAGTATACTGATTGGCGACCTCTAGATACAGAATAACGTCCGCACTTGCGCACATAATTAGCGAAATTGCGCTAATTAACTTTCTAATTATCAGTAATTGGTGGCTACAGCAAATGAGTACTTCGGAGCCCGTTCTCGACACTACCTATCCCAATGGTCAAATTTTGAATAGCGGAGTGCATGTCGGAGCTACGCGAACAATTAGTTCCCCTTGGCAGGCTCCTTGAAACCGAAACGGGGGGCGAAAAGAGCGTCTGTGACGTCGATGTCGCCGCGTGCCCGGATTTCATCACTCGCCCCCGCGGGGCCCAACGCCGCAGATAACAAGGAGATAACGCAAACCGCTTGCGCGGCCGGAGCTGCGGTGACCACGGGCGAGTGACGAAAGCAGAGGGGGGGGGGGGGGGGGGGCGTCGTCGTCGACGTCACAGACGCTCTTTGCGCACCCCGTTTCGGTTTCAAGGAGCCTGCCAAGGGGAACTAATTGTTCGCGTAGCTCCGACATGCGCTCCGCTATTCAAAATTTGATTATTGGGATAGGTAGAGTCGAGGACGGGCTCCAAAGTACTCATTTGCTGTACCACCAATTACTGATAATTTAAAAAATAATTAGCGTAATATCGCTAATTATGCGCTCAAGTACGGGAATTATTCTGTATCTAGAGGCCGCCAATGCGTATACTCGAATGGTACACAAGACATACCCGCGATTTATGTTTTTCTAATTTAAAAAATGTGCTTGCAACTAAGAAACACCCTGTATATAGTAGCTATGATGGCTACGGCACTCGGCTGCTCATCCTCAAGCCGCGGGATCGAATCCAGGCAGCAGCGGCGGAATTTCCACAGAGGCGAAACGTTGAGGCACGTGTACTGTTCGTTGTCAGTGCACCTTAAAGAACGCCAAATGGTCGAAGTTTCCGGAGCCCCTCCACTAGGCCTGCTCTCGTAATCCTGTCCTGGTTTTGGGACGTAAAACACCGCAGATCAATCAATCATCGCTATGTTCGGCGTTCTTTTGCTGGCAACAACATCGTCCGCTGAAGGGTTAAATGCCTTAGCGGTAGCGCGGCTGCTTGACTACTACACCCCTCCCGCCATCACTAATGGCAATAGCAATAGAACTCACACTTAAGGATTGCGTTTCACTTCACTTGGTGATTGCGTTTCAACCGTGAGCGCAACCGACAGTGAGTGACGCAGTGAAGTCGTGCGTGGGACTTTCTGGATGTTTTTTTTTTTTTACACTGAACAGACAACGAGGATGATATGCGGGATTTTACGTCCCTGAACAGCGGTGTGATTATGACAAGCGCCATAGTGGAGGGTTCCAGAAACTTGGGCCACCTGGGGTTCTTAATTGTGCACTGAAATCGCACAGTACACGGACCTCAACACTTCGCCTCCATCGAAATGTAAATACGGTATCACACTCCTTCCGTTTAAGATGGCCTTTTCGAAACATATCTGTATACATGCCGTCGTTGCAACAACAGTTATACAGAGAAAAAATAATAGTGAGTGCTAGTTGCTGCTGCTTAGTTCGATATGGGAATCCTGGTGAGACGTGGTTTGGATAGACGAATTTAGCGATCCCGAGCCTCATACTCAACGAAAAACAGGTTTGCGTCAAAATAGCCCTCTCTTTATATCATTCAATCAATCAAATCTTTATTTCCAACATTTTGTTGCAATTTGTTGAGGTTCCTTCAGGCGAAAAGCTGTGTAAACAGCTTGCAAGTCCCTGAAAGTCCTTTATAACAACACTACAGACAGCGTAGAACAAAATAAAGTATATAAGCGTACATGGGCTGTATTAATCAAAACGCATTAGATATCAGTTTGTACACAATCGTGGTCATTTGATAGAGTTATCGAAAAGTAAAAAGCAGAAAAACAACTTCACGTCATAATCAAAACTAGAGTAAATACCATAAGTATACCAAGAAAGATAGCGATACATTAACAACAGTTTATCAGATCTGCGCACTTGTTTTCACACACAGGCGTCATGGATCATTGGAAAACCAAAAAAATGCGGTCTCATTAATCTCCGGGTTGGCGCATGAACGTCAATACCTTCATTTTAATATTTATTGAAAATCACTCGCACCTGCAATTGACTCCTGCAGCATCACGGCAACGAGCGCTCTGTTCGGATTGGACTCGCAGATTGTTTTGCGCGAATCCCTTATCGCTCGCGCTCTGTTTGCTACGCTGAAGTGCCTTATCTGTTTTCGGTGCCTGCTGTGGCCACTGCATTCCAAGAAAGCCGATCCGTTTGACTCACATTTGCAAATGACAAATGTCACAGTGCAATAGATGTTGTTTTTCGCTTAGCACCAAGTAACAGTCGAAGTGTGTCTTTGTTGTTCTCACAGCGGACAGATAAGGTAGAGTACAAACAAGAAACTGCGCATGCACCCAACTGAGGCCCGTATGCGTTTCTACGTGCTTGTCCAAGCCCCTTTCCGTAATTTTTGCACCCCAATTGTATGTTCAGAGGCTTTTGTAGACGGTTTCACCCTTCTTGTCCCAAAACAAGGAGGGGGCATAAGTGATGTCCATCCGAACACCAAGTATGCTCTGGTGATGTGCACTAATTGTGGTGTTTGGCTGCTCACCCGAAAGGCTCAGGTTCGATTCTGGTCGCGGCGACCGCATTTTTCGATGGAAGCGAAAATACTAGAAGCCCGTGGGCAGTGTATTAACAGTGTATGTCGAAGAAACGCCCAGGCGGTCGTTTGGCTCGCAAAACACGACTTCGCTCATACTACTACACTGCACGAAGCCGGCAGTTTGTAGTTTTGGGTTCAAACGTATCTGGAAATCGCCTGTTTTTCTTTGAAAAAAATGACGTCACAAGGAACACTGACTAAATAGCCTGACTTCCTTTTTCTTTAATTTAGGCAAGGATGTGCGCATTTCAGTTGATTTTCTTTAAGTCGAAAACGAAGAAATACAGCATCACCGATTTTGATTCCGCGATCGTAAAATCGCCATTGCTACTTTCGGCTCGAGCGTCGTATTCGGCTCTGCTTGCGACGCATGCATTTTCTTGAAAGATATGCGGGCGATTTCCAGGTGTCATCATCATCATCAGCCTGTCTGCGCCCACTGCAGGGCAAGGCCTCCTCTCCCGTAGATCTCCAATTATCCCTGTCCTGTGCTAACTGTGCCCGATTTATCCCCGCAAACTTCCTGATCTCATCTGCCCACCTAAGTTTCTGCCACTCCCTGCCACGCTTGCCTTCTCCAGGGATCCACTCTGTTACCCATAATAACCAACGGTTGTCCTGCCTTCGCTTTACGTGGCCCGCCCAGGCCCATTTCTTCTTCTTAATTTCTATTAGTATGTCCTTGCACACGTTTGTTCTCTAACCCCCTCCGCTCTCTCCTTGTCCCTCGATGTTACGCCTACCTGCTCGCTGCGTCGTCCCACGGGACCCCAAACTGCTAACTATTTGACCCCACACTGCGAATTCCATGATGCGTCCAGTGTAATAATGTTTGGCTAGCATGCTCACAGGAGCCTCGATCCCCGAGTAATCGCCACCGTTTTTTGGCTATGCACGAAATGTGGTGTGTTGCAGCGCCCGTCTTAAAAAGGGATACAAACCACATTTCGTGCAACACACATTTCGTGCACAACACATTGCGTGCATAACACATTTCGTGCATTTTGTGTACAGTCAGAAAATGGTGGCAAGCATGTGGAGCTCTCACCGACAACGCATCATTGATCACGTTGAAGTTATACGGAGACAACCAGCGAAGATCAGTCGGGAAGCAGCTGTCGCGCAGATGAAGGCTGGATGAAGGCTGGGCTAAGCATATCCAACTCGCTCAGGATAGGGTGGATTGGAAATCGTTGGGAGAGGCCTTCGTCCTGCAGTGGACCTAAATCAGATTATTATTATTATTATTATTATTATTATTATTATTATTATTATTATTATTATTATTATTATTATTATTATTATTATTATTATTATTATTATTATTATTATTGTGGTGGTGGTGGTGGTGAGGGTGGTGGACTTTAGACGACGAGCAAATTGGCTGGAAGTAGTGCATGCTGTCGTGTCAGCGCAACTCGCATTGACAAATTGAAGGTTTATAAATATCCCCACTACACACACCTCAAAAATAAAGGCGATCACAGCTGCAAAACAGGAAAAATTTCATGTCGCACAAATTACACAAAAGTCTCCCTTTCCAGAAAGACCGCTCCGCCACGGTGATCTAGTGGCTACGGTACTCGGCTGCTGGCCCGAGGGTCGCGGGATCGAATACCGGCCGCGGCGGTTGCATTTCGATGGAGGCGAAATGTTGAAGCCCGTGTGCTGTGCGATGTCAGAGCACGTTAAAGAACCACAGGTGGTCGAAATTTCCGGAGCCCTAAACTACAGCGTCTCTCATAATCACACCTGGTTTTGGGACGTAAAATCAAATCAATCGACAAGGACCATTTATGGTTACAACGTTTTGCCAGGACGTCTTCGCAGGGCATGATGTCCTCATGGCTCAATCGGTCAGTAATTTGTACCTTTGGGCACGTTTGGGCAATTTGCCTTTGGGCACCTTTGAATCGCTTTGATTGAAATTTCACTTGCTTCATGCACATTCGTGTACATCCTCCCCTTTAGTGTAATTCCTGCGCCTTTGACTGACTTTGCTGGGTTCAGTTATTTCAAATTGTATTTTCCGTATCAGCTACTGCTCCACGCCACGCGCTGGCCCCGAAATTGGCCTACCACTTTGAATTTGTTGTTCCGTACCACTAGTTTTGGCCGATAGTGCGATCCTCCACAACGTAGCCATCTACTGAATAGTCTCGCTGTAGAGAAAGGTCAATGAACACTGGTTACAGGGTCATTTTACATCGCACGACCCGACCATCTTAGAGACCATCGCAGAAGTATTCACAGAAAACCCCTTTTTTTTTATTTACTACATCGCCAGCTGCCAATAGCCAGATATTTCAAATTGGAAAAAAAAAAAATTTGGCCGCATGGGAGGCATACGCATTTCGCAGAATGTTGTTTCAGTGGCCAACGAAAGACTATTTATTTCGAGAGCACGATTCAATGGGCCAATGCCAAATTTGCTCAATGTGTTAAAAGAAAGCGGTTAGTTTAACATGTTTTATTCTCAGTAAAATTATTGCTATTTTTCTGCCATGTACACCATCATAAAATGCATCATTTTGCGCTGTCTCTGCACAATTTTTTTTTTCAGCACGATATCCACATGTATTCGAGATTTTTAATTGGTGTGAATTTTACGGAGGCTACATTTTATATTAAAATCTTTCGAGGCCGTTTGAGTCAGTACAAGTTATGCAAAAAACCAAGTTGATAAAATAATGTGCATTTACGTCCACGTTTACAGGTAACTAACACCACGTGGTCCTCCTATTAAGATCAACCTTATATTTAAATGAGAGGAAAAATACGTGTTCTTTCAACCAGGCAAGTTTTATCGCTATCGTTTTTGCTTTAAGAAGGGCAATATTGCTTTAAATTTGCCCTTCATGACAACCTTCCCATTTTTCCTTATGGGAGTTTTACCGCTTCACCACATGGAACAAAAAAAAAATTTTCAGCGTAGGGAAATAGTGTGCATTGGTGAAAGTGCTGAAGACACTGTCATGCAGGTCGCAAAGGCGTGATGAAAGAAGCTTTCGTAACTCAAGTGAGCGCCGATTGGTGTTGCACATGCAGTGTATCGGTGTGCTCTATACCGCGACTTTCCCTATCAGCGCGAGGCCTGCATGCTATCAGGACGGCGAGGGCCTTCATCACGTGACAGGACCCTGCATGCGCGACCTTAGTACGTCCAGTCGTCGGGAAGAAAGATAACAAAGGGTGGAAGCTAGGCCATGGCCGTCTCATCGAGTGGAGATCGCGAATGAAAGGTTGAAGCAAACATGTTTATGGCGACAGTGTCTGTAACTATAGCCTGAAACGTCCCGTGGCATCCGGTGTTCGCCGCAAGCAGTGCGAGCGCTTTCCTTTTGGGGGGCGTCAAATATTGCGCGCGCACCACATTTTTTTTATTTTATTTATTTTCACTACTGTGAGCCCTCTCGAGCTGTTACAGGGTGGGAAGGTTTACAACAAATATACAAACAGCGCATAAGAAAATACAAAACAGCAGCATAGAAATGTTGTTGTGCAAATATGCATAACAATAAGAATCTCGAAATTAGACACCGAGTGAGAAAAGCTTTTCTTCAAAACTCGCGAGCGAATTTAGACCTTCAAACATTTCAAGGCTTAGTTTATTCCATTCCTCAATTGTTTTGACCAGCAGAGAATGCTTGTAAACATCAACTCTAGACACAATAGACACATACGGGTGGGAGGACCGGCGTGACACTCTGCCTGGAGGCCGCAGGTAGAGCCCGGGATCAATGTCTAGCATACCACTATACAGTTGATAAAAAAAATTTTAGTCTGGCTATTTTACTGCGTGAGGCTAAACTTGGAAGGTTTGCCTTATCAGTAAACGCAGTGATAGATTCAGTCCTTTCGTACTTCGAAAAAAATAAAGCGTGCAGCAAGACGCTGTACTCGCTCCATCCGCTTTATTAGGGTTAATCGGTAGGGTTCCCACACAATGCCCGCGTACTCCCGGTTGGGTCGGACTGTAGCTTTATATCAGGATATGCTTGCTTCAATTTACGTCGTAACATTCCCAGCTTTCGCCGAGAGGATCCACAAATGTTGGCAACATGTTCACTCCAACTTAAGTTATGCGTGATAGTAACACCTAAATACTTCACCTTCATTGCTCGCCGAATTTCCGTATTTCCGATTTTGTGAGTAAATTGCAAAGGCGATTGCATTGTTGTGACACTCATGCAGGCTGATTTATCGAAGTTAATTTCCATGTCATATGCTACACACCAATCGTAAATCCTGTTTATTGATTCATTTAATAAAGATAGCCCCTCAAGCCCTTGTTTTCCTGCGACGGCCTTGTGATTATGTGATGAACCAGGAACAGGTTACTCGTTTCCACTCTGGATGAATCTTAAGATGCTTTCTTGAGGGGCTATCTTGAGATGCCTTGCGTAATGATGATTGAAGCAATTAACATCTAGAGGCCTGTGTACTTACATATAGGTAGGCAGCGAAGAACCCCAGGTGTTCAGAATTTGCTTGTTGAAACAAACCGATGCGGTAAAGCAACGTGTCGAAAGACAACATATAGGAGGAATACACTAAACTCGGTGCAGTTGCCACGCTTCCCCGCATTCCCAAACGAGACAAACCCACCACACGTACACACAATCCCAAACACAATCTGGAATGGTCGCAAGGATATCTTGTAAATCACCTTCGGTTAGACAAAGCAACAGATCAGAAAGGAAAGCTCTCGAAGGGGTCCACCCGTCTTTTTCACATTGATGCAACTTGAAACTTACAACTGTCCCAGAGTAAGTGTCACCATCATGGCCAATCATGATCGTTAAAAATGCTTCAACAAACTTCACTAATCGAGTGCTGCCCTCGCCGTAGCGTTGCGGCTTGCTGTTTCAATAAGATTGGTCAACGTGACTAGCTCTAAGTTGGTGCCTTTTCATGTCCCGTTAATAAACAATGCTAGAGCATCTATTTATTGCCAGAGGTCAACCTTAATCATTCCATTTCTAATTATTGTTGATACTTCAGAAAGTGTCATCTGGTTCATTGATGTCATTTCCAGTTTCGTCCCAGCGAGACCTTTTCTGAGCCGGCAAATAAGGAGAATTGTTCTCGTATTGCGGCCGCAGATCTGCCGTTCATTATGCATTCCGGATATTGGTGTACAGTACACCGGTAATTAACAACGCATTGCAACAGTGAACCGCTGCGACAGCAAAGAGCGAAAGCATATCCCAGTCATATCGCTATATATGGCAGAGTACCTTTTGTTCCCAAAACTAAACAGAAGTACCACTACCACTGATGGACACTCGCACCATCGCACCTGAATACGTTGCACCAATTTTGGCCTACTTCAAAAATGACACTTTTTAGTAATCATGGCAGTGAAGTACTTTTTTCAGTGACTTGTTTATTACACGTGAATGACTGGCGCCTTATCATTGCTTGACAGTATTAGTGGCTAGTAAGTTTTATTCATCCCCACTGTAACCAACCATGCAAAGATTGCTACCGATATGCTGAGGCGGTAAGTAAGCGAACTTCATTCGTGTAACAGGATGAGAGCAAGGCGAGCACACTCCGACTCGGCAGCAGTAGCACCACATTGAGCCTATATACTCATTTGTTAGAAAGCGGCAGTTTCTCCGCAAAGGCAGTTCAATGACAGCAATGGTATACCGCGCTACGCAACTGTACTCGGCGGCAGATCCGAGGGTCGCGGGATCGAATCCCGGCCGCGGCGGCTGCATTCCGATGGAGGTGAAATGTCGAGGCCCGCGCACTGTGCGATGTCGTCGTCATCATCATCATCATCATCAGCCTATTTTAGGTCCACTGCAGGACGAAGACCTCTCCCAACGATTTCCAATCCGCCCTATCCTGAGCGAGTTGGTTCCACTTTATGCCCGCAAACTTTTTTAATTTCATCGCTCCATCTAACATTTGCCTGCCTCTGTTGCGTTTTAATTCCCTCTCTTGATATCCATTCCGTTGCTCTTACTGTCCATCTGTTATCTTTCCTCCTCATAACATGTCCTTCCCAGGTCCACTTCGTTCTTTTAATTGATATAATAATATCAGCTACAACTGTCTGTCCCCTGGTCCGCTCGGCTCGTTTTTTTTTATCCCTTAGCGTTGCACCTATAATTTTAATTTTCCATTGCACGTTGCGGGCTCCTTAGTTTCATCTCTAGTTTTTGTGTCATCCTTGGAGTCTCTGCACTGTACGTTAGTACAGGGAGAATGCAGGGATTGAAGACCTTTCGCTTTAGTGACAGCGGCAAGTTTCCAGTCATGATTTCGGAACGTCTTCCAAATGCGCTCCAGCGATGTGAGTGCATGTTAAAGAATACCCAGGTGGTCGAAATATACGGAGCCCTCCACTACGGCGTCTCTCACAATCACAGCAGGTTTTGGGACGTAAAAGCCTAAAGATCAATCAAATCGCCCCACAATTGCAAGAATAGTCTTCGTTTTATCGCCGCAAATTGCAGTAAACGTGCCCTTAAACCGCTAGATAGAACTAAGAGTATGTCATTCGCCAACAAGAGCAAGAAGGCGTTATCGATGGCTATCCGTGGCCCTCCACGAGCCGCGTTATCAGGAGGCCGGCGCTCTGAAAGAGCGCGGCCAAAAGCGGTGAGCCCCGGTGTAAGGATTGTTTATACAGTGTCACGATAAAACGTGCATCCGAGATCAGAAGGTTACGGTGGAACAAAATGCACCGCCAACCCCTTTAGCACGTCGCAGGTTTCCTTTGATTGATTTGTGGTGTTTAACGTCCGAAAACCACCTATGATTATGAAAGACGCCGTAGTGGAAAATTCGAAAATTTCGACCACCGGGGGGTTCCTTAACGTGCACTGACATCACACAGCACACTGGCCTCGGCATTTCGCCTCCATCGAAATGCAGCCGCCAAGGCCGGGATTCGATCCCACAACATTTGGATCAGAAGCCGAGTACCATAGCCACTAGACCACCTGGGCGTTGGCATGCTAAAAGTATGACATGGCAGACAGCAGCTTTCTCGATGGGAAGCTTGTGTAGGCTTGTTTCTGTTTCGAATTTGGGCTCCATCGTGGCATGAACAAGTTTTGTGTTACCAGACACAATTTTATTGCGCGACAGATTTTAAAGAAGCGTCATGCTTCAAGAGAGTGAAGTTTACTTGCAGAAAGATCGAGCAGAGCTGTAGTTTGCTGTGGCCTGTTACCACTACGCTGGGGAAAGGGGATGGAGAATCGAAAGAGCGATGAATGACAATGCTGACATAAAGGAGACGCGTATGCATGTACTATCGTGAGCAATATGAAAGGGAACACAGGAACGCGTGGCAAACAGCCTCAAAACCGACTCCGAGCGATACGCGGATGGGGCTGTGAAAAAACCGAGCGGAAAGGAGGGCGCTGTTCCACTAGCTGTTGTCACTCCCACCACGCTGGCGTTTCTACAAAGCAACAACTTACATTTTACTGATAACACGGTATCGTCCGATATGGTCCGATGTCGTCCGAGTAACATGAAGTTATTCGTGTCTTTTTCTTCCATTCTTTTTTTTTTTTCGTCACGCAAGCGCTTGGTGCAATGCCAAGACCTGCACTTTGTGCACACAAACGCGCGGCAGGATTGTCAACAGTTGTTAGAGAAGCCTTCCCCCCCCCCCTTTGTTTCCGGCGGTTGCCGCCACGTATCACCGATACCTGGGTTTCAGGCTGTTTGCCATGCCTCCCTGTGTTCCCTTTTATATTGCTCACGATACTACATATTCATCGCATTGGGAGGCGGGGGGGGGGGGGGTTGCACTCTTTAGATTCGTGCGTCGGGTCCAGAGGCATGAAAGCAGGCTAGAGTCGCAGCTGCGACCACGGCTGCGGTGCTGTCATCAGGGCAAGGACGTAACACAAGCTCATCCGGCAGCGGTCCTTAGAGAAATCTTGCTATTGACAAGGTCAGGTACTGCCGTTGGTCGTGCATTTGGGCATATGAAAAATACACGTTCGAGCGTTTCTGGCGCTTGACAGGGCTCACAGTTGGGACCAGCGTCGTTGCCGGAGCCTATAACGTCCTGTTAAAGCAAGGTCATGACAAATGCTATGAATCATACTCGATGAATTTTTGCTTCAGTTTATGAGGCATTCGGAATATCATTTCTGGGTCCCATTTGTGCAATCGCTTGTGTCGATCGCGCTTGAAGGTTTTATATTTGAGCAAATGGGCCAAGGGCTTTTTGAAAATAGATGGCATGTTCCCACTCATCGAACACGGAACGCAAGTAAAGGAAATATTGTCACTGACCATTATTTCACATATCGCGCTATACCTTGATACATACGTTGATGTTTGGCCATAAGTTTTAGCCGTCACATGTTCAACTCAACTGCATAAGGCAAGCGCCTCTGTTCACGCTCGCTCTTGTGTCCACTCAAGCTACTCACGTTTTCCCGGCCACTGTGGTCCAATGCCAACGGCACTCGGCTGCTTATACGAAGGTCGAGGGATCGAATCCCCGGCACAGAGGCTGCATTTCGATGGAGGCGAGAAGTTGAGGCCCGCGATGACAGTGGGCGTTAAATAACCATACGTCGTTTAAATTTGCGGAGCCCTCCACTACGGCGCCTCTCATAAACGTATCGCGTTTGTGGCGCCAAAACCCCACAAATAAATCAATCTGCTCGTGTTCTTATTCTCATTCCCTTCTTAATTATTTCTCGTTCTGCAATAATAATTGCGGTGGTTCGGTGGTTTTACATGCCCACAGTGCGGCGTTATTACGAGCAAAATTCTACCAGTGGAGCCCTTTACCACCGCGTGGAGTCATTTACTGATAGAAAGGTGACCGCTGCACGTGGAGTCAAACTTGCATGTTTCATCCTTAAATGCAACGCAAACAACTCAGACACGGAAGCACGTACAACAAGGCACCCTTTTGAAGTGGGTCGCAATCGCCACTCTAACACAGTGGCAGCACATCTCTTAGTGTGCTAATATTTACTCGTTCGATATCGATATTTATCGCCGTATGCGCTCATTGCGTGTGTGTGTGTGTGTGCGTGTGTGCGTTGTGTGTGTCTGTGTGTGTGCGTGTGTGCGTGTATGCGTTGTGTGCGTTGTGTTTGTCTGTGTGTGTGTGTGCGTGTGTGTGTGTGCGTGTGTGTCTGTGTGTGTGCTTGTGCGTTGTGTTTGTCTGTGTGTGTGCGCGTGTGTGCGTTGTGTGTCTGTGTGCGTGTATGTGTGTGCGTGTGTGCGTTGTGTGTGTCTGTGTGTGTGCGTTGTGTGTGTCTGTGTGTCTGTGCGTGTGCGCGTGTGCGTGTGTGCGTTGTGGGTGTCTGTGTATGTGCGTGTGTGCGTGTCTGTGTGTGTGTGCGTGTGTGTGTGCGTGGGTGTGTTGTGTGTGTCTGTGTGTGTGTGCGTGTGCGCTATGTGTGTCTGTGTGTGCGTGTGCGTGTGTGCGTTGTGTGTGTGTGTGTGTGTGTGTGTGTGTGTGTGTGTGTGTGTGTGTGTGTGTGTGTGTGTGTGTGTGTGTGTGTGGTGTGTGTGTGTGTGTGTGTGTGTGTGTGTGTGTGTGTGTGTGTGTGTGTGTGTGTGTTGGCGCGGGATCGCCAGAGGTACGCCCTCATTTGAGAAAAGTCAGTCTATGGGGTCATGACGACGACCTCTACCGCAATCCCTTAGTGCTTCTTCAAATTAATGCCCACACCAGAACGCCTTCCACCATAATCAGTGTTCGTCCTTTGTATCTTAGCCCCTCTCGTTTTTGCTGAGTCATGGTCATTATTGTGCCATCACGATATTGCGCTGTCATTATCATGGCCACCACAGCCTCAGTATTCTGTCCATTAGGCTCGATAATTCTCGATTCTCGGTTCAATAGGGTTTTGCGACCCATGCTTGGCTGTGTCTTACTCATTATTGTGTCTATGTTAGTTGCTATCGTAATCATGTATCGCTATTAATAAAGCTCACGCAATTACCAATCCACGGATATCTAATTGCATGGGGCTTGAGAAGACAGTGCATTCTCGATCCTTAGACACTTGAGGTATTTCAAACTATTTTCCCGCTTTGTCGTGCTCGTTATATTAATTAATGCATTGAGTACAACGACCACGTGTGGCCATTTATATACACCATGTAATAACCTTACGGAAGATATTTAATATTACGCGGTTTTTAGGGATACTTTATCGAGTCATCGATCCTTTGTCGATTTTCTCGATTGTTCGCTCCAGTTTTCCAAGGTCGCCTCAAAACTGGACGCATAAGGCTTTCACCCTAAAGCCACAGATCACGGGGCATAGTAAGTTGCCGGAGCAAAGGACGTTATTCAAGACGCCCACAGATATAGTGTC
>CM023489.1:58312596-58345782 GCA_013339685.2 Hyalomma asiaticum | reverse complement strand
TCGTCTCCTAGAATTAATGATGGGTGTAATGGGGTGTGGGTCTTGTATAATTGACTGAAGTGTTTCTGTCGCAGTATTTCGTAATGTGGACATGTAATTAGAATGTGCAAAACTGTGAGAGGAGCGTTACAATTTTCGCATGTGGGCTGTGCTTCTTTGTGAGTAGGTGACTGTGCGTGAGGTGTGTATGTCCTATTCGAAGTCTAGCTAGGATGACCTCGGTGAAGCGATCTTGGTGATGGCAGCTTTTCCACTGTCCTAGTACCGGGTTTTAATGAGTGTGCAGCTTATTAGTGTAGTTTGTGTTCCACTGGGTCTGCCATTTGTCATTCAGAGCTCCGCGAATGGTGCGAAGCCCATCCTTCAAAGGTACCTTTATATTTGATAGAGTTGCACGTTTTGGCATTAGCCGCGCACCTGTCTGCCTTTTCGTTTCCTGGGATCCCAACATGACTTGGGACCCAACAAAAACGGATTGAGTGGTTCGGATTTATGTGTAAAGTGTGTGTAGAATGTCGCCAATGAGAGGTTCTTGCTGAGATCTAAGTTGAGGGCTTTGAGGGCACTTAAGGAATCTGTGTAGATGACTGCTTTCTTGTGTTTGTCTGTTATCACATTTTGCATAGCTGTCCACAGGGCGTAACTTTCAGCTGTAAAAACTGAAACGCATTGCGGGAGTCTTATGGTCTGTTCCCGCGATCTTGACACGATGCCGCATCCCACGTATTCATGTGTTTTTGAACCATCTGTGTAAAACTCACTGTGGCCGCTGTATGTTTCTTGTACTGAGTAAAACTCTTGTCTTATGTGCTCGTGCGAGGTGACTTGTTTTTTGAGGTGAGTCAAGAAAGTCCAGAAACCGCGCGAAGTCGCACCAAGGAGGTAGTCTAGATGGCCTTTTCGGCTACATTAAGAGCTTCTTGTGGGATACTGTACTCGCGACAATTTTCTTCGTACCGAAGTATTAGGGGTTTAATGGCTTGCGGCTTATTTCATAGTGTATTCTAGTGTTGCAGTGATTAACGATATCGTTGCATTATGTCCTGGTAATGATCGAACTCTGAGCACGTAGGTCCACCATAAGTTGTGTTCTTCTTTGCTCCAGGGATGGCTCATTTGTTTCAGCGTACAGACTGAGAACAGGGGATGTTCTGTACGCGCCGGTTGCCAGCGTAGCCCAAGGTTATGCACTGGATCTATTTTTCTGAGGTACGATTGTCTGGCTGAACCATATACTACACATCCGTAGTCTATTTTGCTGCGTATTAATGATCGGTATATGTGCAGAAGACATTCCTGGTCTGAACCCCATCGTTTTCCGTGACAAACTTTAAGCATATTCAGTGCCTTAGTTGCTTTAGTTTTCAAAGTGTTTATGTGGGATATGAAGTTTAGCTTCCTGTCAAACATAACCCCCAAGAACTTGTGCTCTTTTTTAACTGGTAGGATAGATCGGTGCATCTTTAGAACAGGGTCGGGGTGTAAGCCCCTTTTTTGGGAGAAGACCACTGCAACAGTTTTTTCAGCAGAGAAACGAAACCCGTTTTCGGTCGCCCATTGTGTCAGTTTATTTAATGTGATTTGAACTTGTCGTTCGCAGGTAACCATGTTTGATCCTCGGTACGAGATTTGAAGATCATCGACATATAATGAATGCATGACAGAGGGAGGTATTATTCTATTTATAGAGTTCATTTTACCACGAACAAGGTTGTGCTCAGTACGCATCCCTGAGGCACCCCGTTTTTTTTGGATGAACACACGGGAAAACGTTGTTCCAAGGCGGACTTGGAAAGTTCGATTTGACAGAAAGTCAGCTAGACATTTGAGCATTTTTCCGCGGATCCCCAGTTCTGCCAGATCTCTCAATATACCGAATCTCCATGTGGTTCGTACGCCTTCTCGAGATCAAAGAAGACTGTAAGGCAGTGTTGTTATGCAAAAGGGCGTTCCTTATTTCATGTTCTAATCTGACAAGATGGTCTGTTGTTGAACAATTCTTTTTGTAACCGCACTGGTGGATGTCAAGTAGATTTTTTGTTTCGAGAGTGAAAGTCAGCCTTGTATTTACGACACTTTCATAGGATTTTGCTAAGCAGCTTGTGAGGGCGATTGGCCTGTAGCTGTTTGCGGATTTAGGTGGCTTCCCGGCTTTCAGGAAAGGTATAATGATTGCATTTTTCCATGTAATTGGTAAAGTGCCACTGTCCCATATTTTGTTGAAAAATTCTAGTAGAGCATTCATAGAGGCATGTGAGAGATGGGCAAGCATTGAATAATGAATTCGGTCTTCGCCAACTGCCGTTTTTTTGTCTGAAGAAAGTACTCTGTTTAACTCGTGTGTAGTGTTATTGGGGCATTGAAGGGTTCATGTGAGGATCCTGTGATAGGCAACCTCTGTTTTTCTGCGGACTGTTTGTATTTAAGGAAAGCATCTGAGTAGTTGGCTGAACTTGAGGTATTATAAAAGTGTTGGCCTAGTATGTCTGCTTGTTCTTGTAGTGTAGTTTGTATGCCTGGGGCTGTGAGTAAAGGAATGGTATACGGTGAGTAATCTCCCCTAAACTTCTTCAGACGATCCCATAACTTTTTCGATGTGACCGAGCTGTTGATGGAGCAGACATATTTTTGCCATGACGCCTTTTCTGCCTGTCTGCGGACATATCGCGCTTTAGCCTTAGCCTGTTTGAAACTTATGAGATTTCCGTAGGTAGGGTACCTCCTCAGGATACTCCATGCTTTATTTTGTTGTTTCTTTGCCTGCGTGCACTCAGGCGTCCACCAAGGATTCACCTTCTTTCGCACAATGGTCGACGATTGTGGTATTGCTGCTTCTGCCGCTGTTACCAGGGCTGCTGTGATTTTTTCGTTCATTTCGTCAATGCTCATTTCAGACGTCAGTACGTCCTCGAGTTTAGCGGTTTTCTTAAATAGAAGCCAGTCCGCGCGTTCTAGCCTCCAGCGGCGTGGTTTAGATCTGATGGTAGGAAAGGTGGATGTCAGTTTGATGATGGCAGGCATGTGATCACTTCCGTATGAGGTGTATAGGACCTCCCATTTAAAATCACTAAAAACACAAGGCGAGCAAAAGGCTAAATCGAGACAGCTAAACTTCCGTGATGTAGGCGAAAAATATGTAGGTGAACCTGAGTTTAAAAGACATATACTGGTTGATAGGACAAAATCTTCATAACTTGACCTCTGTTGTCTGTTTTCTCACTGCCCCAGAGTGTACAGTGAGCATTAAAATCACCGACTAAAAGGTATGGTTCAGGCAGCTGTGCTACTAGGTCATCAAGTTGCCGAAGAGTTATATTTTCATGAGGTGGGATGTAAACTGAACAAATGGAGATGGTTTTATGGGATAAAACTGTAACCGCTACAGCTTCGAGAGAGGTATTTAACTTAATTTCATGGGTGGGAGTGCCACCTTGCACGATTATGGCCACTCCCCCTGATAGTCGACTTGCGTTCTCACGGTCCTTTCGAACAACCGTAAAATCTTTTAAAAAATTGCTGTTTTTCGGGCCTAGATTTGTTTCTTGTAGGCACAGTGCTATAGGCGAAAAGTTCTGCATAATATCTTAATGTCCCCCAAGTTGTGTATGAGGCCTCTACAGTTCCAGTGTATTAAAAACGTCATGATAAAACTAAAGAATCGCTGGATTATTGAGGTGATGTGGGTAAAACTGTAAAAGAGGGTGACAAGAAAGACGTCACAGATTATGCAAGGAAGACTAAAACTGGTCATGTGCCCTTTCCCGGGGCACTGACCGGATGTCGGGCCCCTTTTCCCCTACCAGGGGGAATTGGAGGCACGACCGGTGGTCTTGGAGGTTTGCTGCCCGCAGCAACCTCCTCTGTGTCTGCAGGGCAGACTTCCATCGAGTCAGCGCCGCAAAGGCGTTCATCGTTGGAGCTGCTCTGCGAGAGTGTTGGCTTTTTTGGAGGGAGCCTTCCCTTCGACAGCGTTAACGAGGTCTGCGTGGCCTCTACGCTACGCTGGATGGTACCAGCAGCAGCGGGGGCTTCCAGGCCTCGAGTGGAAGGTGCTTGTTGAGCACCTTCCGACTCTCTACGTGAGGGCTGCAGGGCCGACACTAGGTCCTGCAGTTGGACCTGAGTGCTGACCGACACCATTTGCGGTACCCGCCCTCGCTGTACCGCTTGGCTGTAGGAGCCCTTCTGGGCGAACTCTACTCGTTTCCTCGCTTCGGCGTATGAAATGTTGTCTTGTACTTTCAATGTGTTTACTTGTTTTTCCTTTTTCCATACAGGACAAGTCCGGGAATATGCAGCATGTGGGCCCTCGCAGTTAATGCACCGAAGCTCGTTTGTGCACTCATCATCGATGTGGTCGGTGAGACCGCACTTCACGCACGTCGCTTTTCCTCGGCACGCCTGTGACCCATGGCCATACCGCTGGCACCGGAAGCACCGTCGTGGGTTTGGCACATAGGGTCTTACTTTGAGATGTAGGTAGGCGGCATGTACCGCAGATGGGAGGGTTGTGCTCGCGAAAGTCAATACTACATGCCTTGTTCTGATTTCCTTTCCTTCTCTTCTGATCATTATGTTGTGAGCGGAAAGCACTCCTTGATCAGCTAAGGCTTCGGTAATTTCTGCATCGGTGCATTTTACAAGATCATTGTCGGAGATCACGCCCTTGGCATGGTTTAGTGATCGGTGTGGTGTGACAGATACCTCATGGTCACCAATTTTGTTAGTTTCCTAATATTGTTGCTTTGTTGCTCGTTACGGACTTCTATCAAAAGGTCACCGGAATTCATTTTCCTAGCATCGTAGTCTCCGTTGATGCATTCTTTGATGGCTTTGGCGATAGGAAAAGGTGATATGTCCTGCATCGGTGTTGTGCTTTTTGAAGTGATGACAAAGAACTTGGTGAAGTTGTTGCATTTAGACATGAAATCTTTCGTTACTTCGGTGCGGTTCCGCTTTCGGAGCCGATCAGTTTTTTGGGAGGTGGGATGTTTTTCCATAAAAAAATGTAATGTTCGGTATATAGTCATGCTGGCCGCCCACCTTGGAGCCCAACCAGGGAGTGTATTTATAGCACTAGCCATACATAACTACTATAACCGTACGCGACCAGCCAAGGAAGACTGGTAACGCACGGTTAACCCTAGCCACCATGAAAAAAGGAAATAACAGAAGATAAAAGGGGACAGGACAGATCAAAAGCGCGAGAGAAAGGCGAAGATGGTAGAGCAGGATAGGAAGAGGTGACTGCCGATTTCCCCCAGGGTGGGTCAGCCCGGGGGTGCCGTCTGCGTGAAGCCGGGGCCAAAGGGGTGTGTTGCCTCTGCCGGGGGGCCTTAAAGGTCCAATCACCCGGCGTCGGCTCAACCCCCAGGATCCCCTTTTCCCCGGACACGGCAAAGCCACGCACGGCTAGGCGTGGGAGGGGGTCGAAACCCCCCCGTTAGCTCGGGTCCGTGGTGTCGCTACACACCAAACGCCTGCAGAAGCAGACGCCCCTGCGGGGCCTCGCATTTGTGTTACTTGTTATTATGTCGCTTTTCTTTATGTTCCCTTTTTGTTTCTCCCTACGGAAATAAATCAATCGCGTTGGTGCGCTGGAAGTGAACGGACGTTTTGTGTCTTTTTTCAAGTCGGGGAATTTCCTCTGTGATTAAGCAGACAGAGACATAGCTCAGTGCGCGTAATATTTACTACCAGTAGTGTTTGTTAAAGCCTCGGAGGAGCTGCATGCCTGGTCGCAGTCACGAACAGATGTACAAGGACGCCGGGATCGGTGAAACCTCCGAGCGAGAAACAGCTCAAGGAATTCATGCCAAAAGTGAATCGCGGTGTTCTGACAACAACGAACGAAGAAGAATCCGGAATGAGGTGCATGTGTGCGGTCCAACGTTTAATAAGTTATACCCCACGTCAAATCGCGGGATTTCTATGAAGCATTCGTCCTCCATCTTTGAAAGGCGCTGCTATTTCAATGCTGTCAAACGAATACAACAGACGACGTGCTGGTGCGACACACTCTGCCTAGCTGCGTAAGTTTTTACTGTGACTTTCGAGATGATCACGGACATTGCCAGACCTCTGCG
This sequence comes from Hyalomma asiaticum, assembly GCA_013339685.2. NCBI lineage: Eukaryota > Metazoa > Arthropoda > Arachnida > Ixodida > Ixodidae > Hyalomma > Hyalomma asiaticum. The sequence goes on along the minus strand of CM023489.1, from coordinate 58,339,696 downwards.
TTTCCGTATGTGTATCAACGTTACACAAACTGTTCAACTCAGGCACGTAGGCAAGGGGGGGGCCCAGGGGGGCCCGGGCCCCCCTGAAATTTGTCAAGTCAGCCATTAATGCAGGGGTATTGATTGATTTGTGCGGTTTAACGTCCCAAAACCAGCTCTGATTATGAGAGACGCCGTAGTGGAGGTCTCCGGAAATTTCGACCACCTGGGGTTCTTTAACGTGCACTGACATCGCACAGCACACGGGCCTCAACATTTCGCCTCCATCGAAATGCAGCCGCCGCGGCCGGGATTCGATCCCGCGACCTTCGGATCTGCAGCCGAGTGCCATAACCACTAGACCACCGTGGCGGGGCTAATGCAGGGGTATAGAGGCACAAGTACAAGTAGCGGCGTGCACATTTAAACAAATGAGAAACAAACGATAGTCAAGGAACGCACTAAAAACAGCTACCCAAGAACATTTATTCCGAAAGCACTTCAATTCCAAAAGCACGGCTATGCTTGCCGAGAATTCAGCGTCCGGCTCCTGAATCAACACCACAACAGAAACACCCCTCTCCGATATGTCTGAGCCGTTAGCGAAACCATCGGCCGTATTCTCAGAAAAGAAGGCATCCGAGTGACTTACAAGCCTACGAACAGATGTTCTCTACATATTACCAAAGGCCGTCCACCGAAGGAGGGAGCCCAAGGCACTATATACAAAAATGCGATGCGAGCTACATCGGCCAAACGAAAAACCTCAATGAAACATTTCGACAGCACAGGAATGACCTCCGCAATTTTGCAACAGATCGCAACCCGATAGTCGAACATTCCCAAGATAGCGACCACCGTATCAATCTTCCTCATACAACTGAAACCAATTAACGGAAACAGTTACTACTTTGTAATTGCGGAAAAAGAAAGAAAACTTCGCAACGCGGGACATTTTAATATATGTAAGACAAGCTTGTCGGAAAAGAAATTACCGGAATGAGCAAAATGTTGCCATACGGCTTTGAAACCAGAGAAAACGATGTTATCTGCCCGTACTTCGTGCGAATTTTCTACGTCGCATCAGTTAAGTTTATGAAGGTAGTTAGTTGGTTGTGTCGGGTTTTCTGGGCAAAAGCGACCATGGCTACATTGCGCGAAACGAGGATTGTCATCTACGGTCAGGGCGCTCGGTAGTTGGATTGCTTCAAGGAACAGTGCAAAGAATGACAGGACGTACAGAAAAGGATAGCGTTGACTCCACCGGTGAGTTCCCTGAGGAATGTCTTAAAGAGAGGAGCGGTGTCTTTGTTGCTGCAGAGCTAGCAGGCGACATGCTGCGGGCGTCATTTATACAGTCGCGTAGTGGCGGCAACTTAGGGAGCATTCAGGTGCTTTGTTTAACTGATAGCTGCGCGGCGTGGGAACACGCACGCTTACGGCTTTGCTTTGCCACAGACGCAGAGTTTTTCCACGACCGGACGGCGGAATCTAACCGAAAGCTTGGAAAAGGAGAGTTTGTGTGGAAAGCGGCGGCTTCGACGACCCATTAGCCCGTTCAATCCCCCTGGCACATCTGCGAACCCCACCACCCTTTTTCCGCCGCCTGCGTCGTTGGGGCAGGCGCCCGCGTGGCCCAAGGAGTGAAAAGGGTAAACAAACAAGGTAACCAGGGTCGCTTGTAGTTCTGCGGAAGGGTACTACAGGCGAGCCACGTTCATTCCATAGATAGATTACCTGAAAAATTCCCTCAAACGGCGCTTTGCAAACCATCGGAAAACACTGCAAAGTTTGAAATTTGTGTTGAAAAAGCACGCCTCCAAGGGCAAATTCGAATCTGTTCAGCCGGTCTCGATTTTTACCTCAGAGATATGACAACAGCGCATATCGTTACGCTAAAAGGTGAATGGGAAATCTGGAAAACTAAATGGGAAGCCATGCAAGAAGAGGAACTTCCCCGCTCTACGACGGGCGCTCCATACCTGAATGCAACAAAGCCCTCTTGCCGATCTTTCACACACTCAAGATATTGGCGACAATCCCAGTGAGCACAGCTGCTGCAGAACGTAGCTTCTCGACACCGAAAAGAATAAAAACATATTTCAGGAACCGAAAAGCTGAAGTGCGGCTTAACGGCCTGGCTCTTATGTCGATTCACCGGATGCAAGTCAGTGTCGACGAATTATCACTGTGTTTATAGAGAAACCGCGACCCATGAAATTCGCAGGGTGAACCACTCTTTTCGGCCAAGCTACATGGTCGTTTTTTTTCTCTTTTGCATTGACTTTTACTATATTGTAAAATCACTCGCAATGTCATTCTTTGATGTTGCTTCCTAAAACGAATGTTAGCGTTCTGCATCTTTTGTGTCGTGAAAGCATCCGTGCGTTGGTTCTTTGTGGTTGAATAAAACTGTTTTCGCGATATGTCTGTTTTTTTCTTTTAAGAATTGCTGTCAAAAGTGGCTCGCGTTCTTCTCGCATGCTTGTAGTTTAGACAGAGTGAGAGAAGTTGGGCAGAGAAAGCGTCCGACAAATATGTTTTTATTTTCTGCACATCCGTAAGTGGGCGCCTGACTCCTTTGCATTGCTTTTTTTTTGTCGCTCCTCTTTCCGTCACTGACTCTGTATGGCCCTTCTTCGTCGAGATTACTTGGTTAGAAAGTATTCTTTCTCGTGCACACGCACTAGCTTTACTGTAGTGTCAAAAAACTTCCTTTCCATCTCGGATTAACTCGCCTCTTGGGCTGCATTGCACTCTGTTCTCTGTCTCGTCTAATAATTAACGCCTTCTATATTCCCGGGCAAGTTTTTTTTTAAAGAATTGTATAATAATGACCATGCTGATATTGACGCTGTTATCCCCCCCCCCCCCCCCCCGTTTGTTATGTAATACCCTGAAAGGGGCCTTTAAGGGTGAATAAATGATGATGTTGTTGTTGTTGTTAATGATGATGATGATGACGATGATGATGATGCTTTTGGGCCCACCCCGAAAAAAAATCCTGGCTACGTGCCTGGTTCAACTACAGGTGCGCGAAGCAATGGTTTTACTGAAATACATGCTCTGATGTATTCGGCGCGCGTTACTCCAGGCTAAGGCCGTTTCCGATACACGGCGATTGCCTGCCTGCATTGTACGATCATGTGAGAGAACTTCATGCTACCAAAAGTGTCTGTGAGGATGGCGTATTGGCGCAGCTGGCGCCGAGTGTCATTACTTCCAGTGATGGGCACACCGTTCCGCCTTGCGCGCTGCTTGCGTTGTCTGCTACCTTGCCGCACAGGTCGGTCGCGCAGGATGCGGCTCATGCGCACTCGGACCTCGCAAAAGACGGATTGACCCAAATTTCTGGAGCCTCCACAACCATGGTCCCCTCCATTTTACTCTTTCATTCACTTTTCCATAACCCCATGGACTCTGAGTCGCGCTCGCGGGCCCACTGCTGTGGTGTAGTGGCGAAGGTGCTCGGCTGCTACACAGAAAATGCGGGTTCGATCCCCGCCGCGGCGGTCGCATTTTCGATGGAGGCGAAAATGCCAGAGGCCCGTGTACTGTGCGTTGTCAGTGCACGTTAAAGGGCCCATGACACCAAAATTTCAAACCCGATATGTTTGTGTTGTTTGGTTGTCGAACATCTGAAGGCACTTGTGGCCAAGTATTAACGGCGAACGTTGTCGTTAAGATATTTTAATATGTATTTAAAATGACCAGAAATGCTCATCTGGGTTTGCGGCACCTCGCGACATCGTCACTAGTGTGACGTAGTTTGTGGGCCATCTGTGACGTTTCACTTTTGTAAGTTGATATCGTGACGTCACAGAGAGACACGGGCGCGCCGCGCTATGGCCTCCGAGCGTGGCCTCCGAGATCGGCTCTCGCAGCCGATCGCGGAGGCAACGCCAAAAGCCGTATTTTTCTGCTTCCTCTCCGTGTTGGTCCCTCAAGCGTACATTGTACACACGCTATGATGCAAAGCGAGTGTGGCGAGCTGGTCTGGCGCTCGCGCTCTCCGCAACGTCACTGAATCTTGAGCTCAAGTGATCAGTGCATGCGCTCACTTCCGACAGCCGCCGCGCTAGCCCCGCGGCGCTAGTTTCTTGCAGTTTTTGGCGCGCGTTTCGAAGCTTCATTAAAACTGAACAAAATTAACGATGCTTTGACTAATTAGACTTCACGCTGAAGAATTTGCCACTCCATGCCGTGATTACAAGACACTGTTCTACTCATTCGAACATAAAAGTATCCAACAAAAAAATAGCTGTCATGGGCCCTTTAAAGAACCCCAGATGGTCGAAGTTTCCGGAGTCCTCCGCTATACGGCTTTCCTTTCCATCTCGTTCATTACCTTTCCCCTGCCTCCGCGGACGCTTAGCCGAGATGGGCTGCAGAAATTAGCGTCCTTTTTTTTTAACCGAACCACAATCAATCATTTCGATGGATGGATGGATGTTAGGAGCGTCCCCTTTTTAACGGGGCGGTACCCTGCGGGCCACCAAGCTCTACCTTTATTTTTTATTTTATCCTCTACAGACGTTTGTTCTCACGAATCACACGTATTTTCACAACTAAATTTTTCTCCTCGCCTACCTATTTTATCTATTATCGTTCCGCTGTGAAGTAACAATATCATTCAAACAACCTTGCGTTTCTGTTTGCTCCATACCTTTCCGCAACCAATACTCTAAGCGCCTTTTGGTTATCTCTATATCGCCGACATGTCCAGCTTTCCCGTGCTATCCCTGCAACCCATGGCCTATTGCAGGGTAATGTCCACACCTGCACGTTTGTTGATAATCTGTACATTAAATCAAAATATAATCTGTCGTTTCCCTAGCTTTTCCACACCACGTATATGTATCCCCTTATTTACTGAATTTCGCTCTGTAACTTCGTGTTCTCAGGCAACCCGACCTTGCTTCAAACAGTAAAGGGTTTCCCTTTGAATTACCTTAAAAATTTTCTCTCTTGATTTTGTCTTTCCCTTTTCTGTAGTTGCTACATGCCGGTTTCTTCTCCATTGCTGCTATCCAATCCGACTTCGCCGCCGCTCTGACCATGCTCTTAACGCTCTTTTAGGGGCGAAGCTCCTTAGGGTGTGTGCCGTTCCCTCCTCTGTAGTTCGCGCGCCGGGAGGCTCGCGCGTGCCTCCCGGCGAGCTAGCTCTCTCACTCTTCCATCTTCTGTCTTGTGAGAGAGAGAGACAGAGAGAGATAGAGAGCGAAAGGCGCGCGTTGACTATGGAAACGCTCTTTCTTCGATGAACGCTCTACCAGCTCGCAAAGAAGAACACGCCCTCACCCGCGAGAGACAACGTTGGCGCAGGCAGCGTCTTCTAGCGAGTTTCTTGATTGAAAAATACCGACTGCTCGCGCTGGAGAACCGTTCACCGGCCACTCATATATATATATATATATATATATATATATATATATATATATATATATATATATATATAAGTGCCGGTGGGAGGTTTCACTTGTGCGTAGTTGAACCATAAGGATTCGTAGCGTGCGCGTTAACTAAATTAATCCGGAACTCGGCACGACCTACGATGAACTTCCGGAGCTTCGCCCACTCATCATCATTCACTTCGTGGATATGCTGTGAATTTTTTTTTTTTTTTGCCTCCATCCGTTTCATTACTGGCTGTATACTTACTGGTAAACCTTCTACTTTTCGTCCTCCATTGTGAGTCAACGTTCTTCCTATACAAATATCTGAATACTTTCGCTGGCCGTCTACTTTCTTTCATATTCCTTAATCTCTGTTAGTACCTAATTTTACTCTGCAGCTTCCCATTCCCTCAGTGATCATCCCATATCCCCCTTAACAGCCTCATTTGTTGTCTTCCCATGGCCACCCAATGCGAGACGTCCGACCGTCCTCTGATTCACGTCCAGCCTTGATTGTACCTCTGACCTATTGCACACTGAGTTTCGGAATGTAGGTACTGGCACCATCGCACCTTTCCACAGACCCGAATTACCTCGTACCTGTTGTAACCCCACAGCGGCCTATGCTTCGTTATTGAAGAATTCCTCTTTCCCTTAGCTGTCATAGCTTTTTCCTGCATATACTTATATACATCTATTCCCATTATTTATCCATATCCCGAGGTATTTGTACTCCCGTATTCTGGGTACCTCCTCGCCCTGTACTGACAATGTCTGGTCGCTGCTGTCATTGAATATCATCCAACCGCATTACAAAAGCGCGCCGCATCGCCCTCTGTCTGAGCACGGGAGGCCTATACCTTCATGCGCAGCAGAGCTTTTAGGGGCGGCGAAGCTCCTTAAGGCGTGGGTCGTGCGTCCCCGATGTATGTAGTAGTAGTAGTAGTAGTAGTAGTAGGTAGCCACCGGCGCGTGCCTGCCGGGAGGCACGCACGCGCCGAGGGCGAGCGCGTGGCTCCCGGCACGCGCTCGCCCGCGAGAGACAACGTTGGCGCAGGCAGCGTCTCCTAGCGAGTTTCTTGATTGAGAAATACCGACTACTCGCGTTGGAGAAGCGTTCGCCGGCAACCCATATATATATATATATATATATATATATGTGTTTGAGGAAGAGGGTGACAAACGTTCGAAACACAAATTTTTACTAACATTTCGGCAGGTGGGCCTGCCTTCGTCAGAGTTACTCTGACGGAGGCAGGCCCACCTGCCGCCTGCCTTCGTCAGAGTTACTCTGGTTACTCTGACGAAGGCAAGCCCACCTGCCGAAACGTTAGTAAAGAATTTGTGTTTCGAACGTTTGTCACCCTCTTCCTCAAACACATATTTCACCGGTCCATCGATTTTCATTCGCTCATATATATATATATATATATATATATATATATATATATATATATATATATATATATATATGATTCCACGGAAGAGTTTCACGGTTTACCGATGATTCCTTCCGGAGCTTCGCCCCACTCATTATCATTCACCCCGTGAATATGCTGTGATTTTTTTTTTCCAAAATCTCACTAGGCGGTCGTGTACGGCACTCCGCCGGTCGTTTGTTTACATGGAGGCGCGTGCGTCTGCCTCGTTGCACGTGCGCACTGTGGTCGCGCGCGTGATGTTTCTCTTTTCGTCGTTGTTCGTTCCCTCACGATCCGCCCGCACTCTTTCTAGTCGTTCGCGCAGCTCCTGCTAGAGAGGCCTCTAGCCTGCGCTGCGTGCGCGCTTATAGCGTGAACGCCACTGGCTGTCGCGCTGTACTTAAAGGGACCCTGAAACGGTTTTGACGATTTTGTGCAAACATGGTGATCCAGTAGAGCAAGTCGTTAGGATCATTTGAGGGCAGATTTCAGCGCTGTGCGTAAAGTGTGGAATTTACAATAAGGTTTTCAACACGTGCATCGCAAAAGATCCCAGCGGCTCGCCAAAAGGCGTTTTCAAACGCCCCCGCCATCGACCGATCGAATGGGAGGCCGCTGATTGGCCCCGAACCAGTCGCGTGCACGTAATTTTCAAAACCTAGCAGCGAACAACGTGCTTTTACAACGTACTCCTTCGTTTCAGCCGACGGTATCGTCGCGGCACCTGGCGGCGTACACACGAGTCGCCGGCGCTCTATTACAGAGGCTAGCACTGCCGAGGCGGGCGACCTCAGTGAGAATATCGGGGCGTTATGTCGCTACGGAGGGCTCGGCAGAGCGGCTGACGCGGGAGGCGCTGTCGTCGCTAGCGCGCACTCCGCAGCAGATCGAGTTGAAGAGGAACAGCAGTAGCAGGGTCCCTCAATACTTCTTTCTGGTCATGAAACTCCCGCCGAAGTTTCATATAGGGACAGAAACGGCCACCAGTGGCGCCACCGTGAGCAGAAGGGCATCGGTCAGCCGTGCTTGGAAGGGCAGTTGCGCGTTCGCGTGAGTGTTTGCCACGAAAAACATTTTGTCAGATTTTTGCACTTCGCTGTCTCGGCTAACTAGTTATTGCAGTGACTACCCTCGGCCAAATAATACTGAATGAGCGTTCTTTAGTGGATCAAATCATTGATTGCTCCCAATGGTTTTACGGAGGTGGTCCGTCAAGTGACGGAGTTTCTTCAGCGTTCGTACATATACCAACTTTTATTAATACTTATGCGGCTGCTTTTCGGGCTTGAATGACACAGAAATGCATGAATAGGCCTAGCTGGACGACAAATTAACATAGCTTGGGTTAGAAATTACGGTGCGCTCGACCGTGCGCTGGCCGTCCGCAGCATTCGTCTCCTGCTGTTATGGTTTACCCTGGGGCATCGTGATGCTGCCAATGGGGATTTCTCACGTTGATTGAACAACGAAGCCCGTATATGAGGCTATCCAGCATTACAGCTGTGACCTGCTGTTGCTGGATATTAGCGATATGCGAGATGTCCATTTGAAGGGTTCTGGTTTTCCGCAACCAAATCTCATAATACTAACGAGTTAGAACCTGCATACCTGTATCTTTTTATTCCATTCCCTTATGCCGTCGCAGTAACTATCACCTGAAAGCATCATCCGACTTCTTCGACAGAAATATCAGCGCAAATTGAAATAAACTCGGAGCTCATGTATCACTAGGTTATTCGAGCTACACTGTTCCTCGCACGCCTCTCTAGTTTCGCTTATACTCTTCCTTTTCAAATCCAACTATAGCTTTCTATGTGTGAAATTCTTCTGCCTTTCATATCGCCAATAATTGCTTATTATGATGCAAACGGTATAGGGGTGATCCTAAAATTTTGGTTCAATAATGTGTACATGCCTGCGTAGTACATGCCTAAATAATCAGCATTTTCGTGTGAATGAAAAATGCGACCGCGACGTCCGCAATCGAACCGGCATCTTTTCGGTCAGCAGCCAAGTGTTTAACAGATGGCAAATTTGCGTAGGCGTTTACGCAACAGTGCATAGCATTCCGAATTGTGCCAGCTATGTTGCAATGTCTTGTAGGTAAGTATAAGCGAAATAATTAGCGTTGTATCCAATTTGAGGCGGTAATTACTTGCAATTATCGATACAAATGGTCATGATCACTAACATATTTTGCAATTAAAACTGCGTTTTTTTAGACTGGCAGGTGCAGTGGGACAGACAGAGAGAGAAAAAAAAAAGGAATTCAGAACAACAGTTTATTTCACTGCTTTCCTGGACAGGGTGGACGAGTGGCAGCACGAAATAGTGTGTCCTATTCGCGCGTTAAAAAAGTGCGAACAGCACTTAATAAACAAGTGCACAATTTCAGCCGTAGAGCTGACAAAATGTGTTGCGCAGCCGGCACTGGCGGAGGAAGTAAGGTCGTCCATCATGATGTTTTCTACAATGTTCGTAGAGTCATTGTCATGCTATTTTTTTTATTTTTTTCCTCGGCGCACTCTCTTGTGTTCTTCAACAATTTGCAGAAGGCACATAAGTTGGTCAGGGTGGCACCTCCAAATTATTCCTTCACTCTTTGCAGCTCCGATGCCAAACAAGCGGCTACCTCTGTTTGGCGCAATGCGTCAGCACAACCACTGCGATTCCCAGTTTGTAATGCATCTGTAAATAGCCACAAAGGGAAAATTTTATACTGGGTGCCACATTTTGCCTGCGCATTGAGCAATCAGCGGCATGTGCGAGACTCACCGAGCATTTTTTCTTCGGCTGCATTGTCGACGTCCAGAGCTGTGACTGTCGTAATTTCAGTTGCGGGGTGTTCTGACGAATGTTCTCAGGGCTTTTTTGCTGTTGAGCGCCATGTTTGGGCACGTGAACGCTGCTTTTGCTCCGTTGAGTGGGGAGCCAAATCTTCGAAAATTCTTGGCACGGCGTCTTCCAACAGTTTGTGGCGATGGCGAGGCATTGACACAACGCTCCCATTCACTGTGCACACGTCCGTACGAATGATGTCTTAGGCGTAGAAATTTTTTTCACACACGTACGCGAACGTACTTGGAGTCGAACGAAAACCCGCCCGTCTCTTGCCGCGGGATCGCCTCGCTGTTCTAGCCACTGTACTCGCGATGTTCTGCGTCGGCTCGTAAACAGAAAATATTTTTTCGTCGATGCCCTGGTACACCACCCGCCAGCCCAGAACGCAGCAAGTGTTAGGCATCGCTCTGACCACATGGAGAAATAGGTCGAGGTGACAGCGAAGAAAACAAAGCAACAACCACCAACAACACCTCACCGGGCCTACACTCCGCTAATAGCGGTCACCCTTCCGACAGCCCCTTCCGACAGCCCCCGCCGGCCTCCTCGTCAACCTTCTTGCTACGCCAGCGCCGCACGCGGCGATTGCGGGCGGTATATGAAGCTCTTCCATAGAGTGACGCGGGAGTTTCATGACCAGGTAGTATTGAGGGACCCTGGCAGTAGTAAGGAGGAAGGCGACAGAAATAAGCCCATAGCTGCCTTAGCGCATGGTGCTCCGCTTTATTTATGGTGTGAATGATTTCACAATTGCGTTACCTAATCAGTGACGCAATGTCAAAAAAAGTTTCAGGGACCTTTTAACTGCAGCTCGTGTACGCACTGGATCCGTCCTGATTTCATATAGTACCTTGAAGCTCACTTGGCGGGTGTAATTATGCCCACAAAGGCGAGATAATAAGCCCTTGGAAATTTATCTCCAGTGTAGCCGTACCCTGCTATTAGAAGGGTCGGGTAAAATGACAGCAATGTGGTGCCAGGCATCAGCGACAACACTTTATGTAACATTGAAAAGGCCAGTGCACGTTAAAGAACGCCAAGTGTTCGAAATTTCCGGAGCCCTCCACTATGGCGTCTCTCATAATCACAGCTGGTTGTGAGACGTAAAACACCAGAAATCAATGAATCAACATTGAAAAGGAGATAAATGCCTAATAAACGCGAAAAATTCACAACGGCAACCACCCCCAAAGTTGTTGCGAAGGCTTCGTAAAAGTGCAAGAGAATAAGTGATTTCTTTAGTTGACTCCTAAGTCCTGCGCGGTTCGGCATTGTGGAAGAAAAAAAAATTGGCCGCGTATCTCCGTGCTTCGCTGCAAATGTCGTCGAAAGACGATAGTCTTCTACCGGCCGTACTACATGAGTCCCGGTTCATCTGCGGTTCGGCACGAGCTTCGGGCGTCTGTTCAGCCGCCGGGTACGCTCGCTTAGCCTCTCGGTCAGTGACAATTCGCACATCGCGCACCTCGTCTCTTTCCTGTTGCCTCCGGGCGCGCCTCGATTTATGATCTTTCGCTAGCCACTGGGCTCGTTGCTCTGACGTTTCCTGGGCACGCTTGAGACGACGGGCATCGGCACGTCGGCGCTTCTCCGTTGCAATCTGCTCGTCGGTCTTTTCCCCGCGTTGTCTGGGCATGTCTTATGGGGAACGTGCATTGGCGCCGCTGCGCGGGAGGGAACGAAACGAAGTGGCGTGGTACGTGCAGCAGCCGCTCCACGAGCCGAGCCGTGTCACGCTGGTGGAGGAGCTTTCCAATGTCGCGCATGAATTGCTGCGTCGTCAACTGCGCTAATAGTTACGAGAAATGCCCTCCTGGAACAAAGTTCTTCCGTTTTCCGGGGCGACAATGCCTCGTAGACCAGCGGGAACGGTGGATTCGCAGCGTACGCCGTGTGAAGTAAGCGATCCTGTGCATGGTTATGGAGTACGTGTTGTTGCTAGTTCGCTTTGAATTTACGCCCCACGCTAGCGAACCGGTGTTTTTACAGTGCAAACGGAACCGAGTGGCAGCCGGCAAAGTGGTCTCGGGTCTGCAGTGCACATTTTGTTGGCGGAAAGTCATCGACGGATCCAGCTTCTCCCTCGTACGCTCCTGCTATTTTTCCGCCAACGTACCGCAAAACTTCGGCGATCGCTGAGGACAAGAGGTCGCGCTATGAGAGGTCAGTAGGCTTTTCCCGCGTTCAACAATAAGTACAAGGTGCGAAGCTTTCAGCCTGTTGCGCAGGCAGCTGGAAAGCCGCGCGATTTGTGCAACGTCGTGAATATCGCGCGTCGCGAATGCTTCGAGAGCGATAACTTTTTTTTTTGAAACTGTCGCTTGTTTGGCTCTGTAGAATTATCGCGCCAACGGGAATGGTCACATGGTTAAATTGCATTTGCGCCTTGACAGCGCTGCGCATGCAAGCGGTGCCACGTCACGCTGTTTTTATGCTACGCGACGGCTAAGATATCACTTGCAAAGATGACACGTAACAGATTTACTCAATCACTCATGCAGCCCGGGCAACGTCCACAAACGGAACTGCAGCATAGTAAGGTTCGCACAATCGTTACCCCATCACTAAATGCAAGACGGGAGGCGATTGTACGTACTAGCGCCGATCGCACTCGGTTGCCCTCAAGACAACATCACGCTACAGCACATGTCTCACGTTAATGTCATCGTTTGCTCGGTAATAAGCAGGTAAAATGATGAAAAAGCGTTCGCACAAACCTCGATGATGACGGCGTATGCTTCCTGGTTCACGTTGGCTTGTCGCACACACCGCCCTTTCAAAGTACTTTGTCCGACCATGGTCTCTTCAGTCACGTCGAAAACGTGCCTGCTGCGGCATAATTTGCCTCCTTTCTCTTCGTTCGAGGCTCTGAAAAACCCTGCGCTCTTTACTTTCTTGAAGCCGGCGTGCTTTATAATACCAGTAGCCATCGCGCGCACGCACGTCCGCAAAACGCGGGCGCAGCAGGAGGAGAGGCCAGAATGCGTCCCACGTCAGTTAACAACTCAGTGGCCACTCGTGGCGCTGACGGCGCGCTGGCGCACTGCATTAGCGCGCCACCTGTAGGTGCCGCACGTTTCCTATAGAGCGTGTTCTATACAAGGAGGTTTAAAAAAAAATTCTGGAGTGGCGATTTTGTGCTAAAGGTGAAGCCGGCGGCCGCCATCTTACTCAGGGCATCGATTAACAGCATTCAAGTAGCACAAAAGTAAAAGCGTTTTCGTCACGCTTCTAACACCTTTAAAGCGGTCAACTTTGCTAGGCAGACAATCCTTTTTGTGCCCGTTTGTGCTACGGGTTTTTGAATGAAACATGAACATCGAGAAAATTTGTGTGCAATATCGCGGCAATGATTGTTGTTCAATGGCGGTCTATTAAATGAAAACAACGCGCTTTTACATTACAATTAGTCTAGGGTTTACATTAGCAGGTCAAGAACGCTTGAACTGATATTGGTTTCTGGACACTTAGGCAAGGTTTTGGTGCTGAACTAAGGGCAAACGCCGGCTTCACTTGTCGCGGAAAGGTTCAGCGGCCGCTGCCACTCCAGCATTTTTTTAAAACCTCCTTGGTTCTATATCATCAAACGGCCATTTATGTTTTGCCTTGCCTCAGACAGCGCCCCGTCTATGTTGAATCGGCCGCATGTGGCTGGCATTGGTGAAATGGAGGCAGCGCTGCGTGAGATATGGACGCCATGTAGCCATGATATCGGGAAACGCAAGAAGCTTGCGTAGTACGCAGAGCTGCTGGTAGGTGGCAGCACCGTGTCATTTTACCGAAGCGTAGGAAACGTCCGCTTTTTCGTTCATAGCGTCGCATTTTTAGCGCATCCTAACGAGCACTAGGGTCTTTAGAATTACGCATCTATGTATTTTCTATTAAAGAACACACCATCTAATACTTACGTATTGATGTTGTGCCTCAGATATGCGTAATAATTGCTTTTTGGTCGACTGTGTTCACAAGTATGAACGCAGCTACCAGTTCAAGATGGGTGGTCGCTGAGGAAGGGGTTAAACTTTCGCCATTACAGACAGAAAAGCAGGACAGACACACACACAGACAGACAGACCAAAATTTCTGCGTTGAAGTATCCTAAGACAGACTATCGTCTTTAAAAAATCAGCGTGATTCTCAAGAAGTTTGAACCTCCTCTGGCGCCAACGTTGCATAGTTGCACCGCGCTTCTTTGCCAGATGTTATGTCCAAAAGCATCTTCAAAATCTATTTATTGCAAGACTTAGTATAAAAGACATACTGTGGAAACAAAGTTCTGTGGTATGTCGAGTTTCGTCATCGATTCACACTATACTTAGAGCACCATTACACCACAGTTAACACAAGTCCCTTGAGCAGCCTTGACGTCCCATCATTGTGACTAGCACGCATTCTTGCGCGTTTGATGCGGCGGTATTGACGGTGTGGTTGTGTACTCCAAGGACGATTGTCTGTGTCGGGGCCCTGGTTGACTCAGCTTCATTGCTAAGATGCAACAGCTCTCCGATAATACTGCGAGTTACAGCGCCAAATCGTTTACCCCACTATGGTTGTATCGCACTTTAGCAAAATGTACAAGCCGTTCTGGACTTAATGCAAAAGACTCTGCTCCGTTTCAGGATATTAGCCACTAGACTACGGTGGTGGAGCAAAGTACCAGGCGCGTGACCCTAGCCGTTAAATCAAAAGGTGTCACAAATGACATAAAGAAATAGACGATAACTGCGCGTCATTAAACAATATAAAGGGAATGCGCCACCTTTTACATGTACAGAGTGCATACGCCGTATGCAAGTACTTCAGACCACAATCGCACGTACATGGATTGATACTATTTACATCATGTGCAAAGGTCTATCATATGCAAAACTGTGCAGAATCCAATATTTATTATCTTTTAGTATTAAGAGCACATCATTAGCTCCGAAAATGTACCCCATACATAGTACGCCAGCTTCCCGTTTTCCTCTACGAGTCCATCGGTCCGACTGGCAAGATCGGTAATCGGCACCGGAACCCAGGTGCCGTATCCTTCGGAGTACGCAAAGAAGCCGTCCAAGGTTACCTTCGCAACGAAGCTGCACCTCTGGAACCCAAAGAACGATCAAAGTTAGATCATCCTAGTTCTTGTTTACAGGGAACCTGAACCACACAATGGCATTACTTAAACACTTCAAGTGAAAGTGCACACAAAAAGCAGAATGCCGTCACGATCGATGACGACAGACGATGCAGCGTTACCGATGCGAAATGCATTCTCGTGCTCCTCTCTGCGCCTTTCCGGTACACTCAGCGTTTGTGATGACGGCACCGAAGTGCACCTGCTGCTGCTGACGTCACAAAGGACGACCTTTCGATTGGTCGAACGAGAACCTACGACTTGCATTGATCACTATAGCGCGGCCAGTGTGCGCGAAGAGGAGAACGTTGCAATCCATATCACAGTCGCGATACGGGACAGGCGGATGATACAGCGGCTATTCGTTTCCCAAGGAGATCCGTGTCTTGAAGAGCGCTTTCTCGAAGGCGTATATCATGTGACATTTCGAGGAGTATTCGGCGATGAACAGAGAGGGATTCTAGTTCAGGAAGTGAAGAAATTAGGGTGAAGAGTGTACGATAACTGTCTCTCAGTGAGGACACCTCAATAGATACATCCAGGGGGGGAATTAAAGGGACAGAGAGAAGAAAAAAAAGAGAGGCAGCGAGCCGAACATGGTGCGGCGAAGGGAAGAGCGAAAGGAGAGGGTCCTCGCATTTCGATCATCAGACATGAAAACTTCACTCTTAAGGCGCCATTTGAATAAATTCTCACGGTGGCGTGTTCGTTGCTGCTCCGCACAAAACTGCAGCAACACAACTAAATTTCGAATTAAGGGTGGTTTTAGGGTCACTTAAAAGCACGTGCGCGCATCGATAATACATTGTCGGATGTACCAGACCCACACTCGTGGACCCTACGTGAGACCTGCATGATGTCCCAGTTAGACGGTTCTTCGGTCATCCGCTTCCATTGAAACAAGACGGATACGGACAGAAATTTGCATTGCCCTTTGACTGTGGCGTGCTAAGCGGATCTGAGGGGAACGCATTGCAGGATTTGATTGATTTTCGGTGTTTTACGTCCCAAGACGACGATCATCTGATTATGAGAGAGGCCGTATTGAAAGGCTCTGGAAATTTCTGCCACCTGGGGCTCTTGAACGTGCACTGACATCGCACGGCACACAGGCCTCAATATTTCACCTCCATCGAAACGCCGCCGCCGCGGCTGGGGTTCGATCCCGTAACGTTCGGGTCAGCAGCCAAGTGTCGTAACCACTAGATTACCATGGCGGACAGCAGACGACAAACTTGCAGTCGTTCCCTTGTTCAGCAGTTCCAACCTGATGCTGACGCGTTTCCATAAAAGGAGTACTGACACCAAATTTCGAAGCTGAGTTTACTCTACTATACAACTCTCCTATATGTGTAGACAGCTCTAAGCAAATGTTAAGCTCAGGAAATGCTGATAAGATATTTTAATTGGACGTCAAAGTCAATATTCACATGGCGTGCCTACTGACATCGACACTAGTGTGACGTCTGGCTACAGTACAAATTTTGGTGACTTCACGCAGCAGTATGGCAAGTTGTGATGACGTCAGGTACAAAAACATGCAAAATGGTCGCTCGTGCGTCACGCTCGGTCGTATGCTCTCGCCGTTCAGTCGCCGTAGTTGACAGTGCCCGTGAAGCGAGCGAAGTCGAATTACCCTCTATCGCCGTGTGTGCCCGCGTATAATCGGAAGGCAAGCTCTCTATGGCGCAGACATTTTGCCCCTGAAATGCCGCGGAGGTCTCGGAGGCCACCTTAGCTTATCGTAGGCGCCGGAGCCACGCCGGCACCCACCGTGCGTGCCGTACGTTGCATCTTGCACTGTGCCGAAGTATTTGCTGTCGTCGCGGAGTCACTATACAAAATTCTGTACATTGTTGACCCCCCCCCCCCCCCCCCCCACTTGCTGCAGGCGCTGTGCGCGAGAGACCACTAGGCGAAAACGTCACGATTTTTTGCGGGAATGCGTCACGAGGGCTCATTACTATGCACATACTGTGTCGTGACGTCAGGGTACAGAAGGAACCGAAACCGGCTTTTAAAGGCATGCTGTAAAGAAATTTTCACGGCGTGCTCAAGCTTACCAGTACGTTTCCTGGGCTCTGGAGGTCTTGGCCTTTCATTTCATGCAAAAAAACTCCAACTGAAAATTTTCGTGGCAGTACTCCTTTAAAGGGGTCGTGAAACGTTTTCTGAACATTTTGTACTAAGTGCGTATTCGGGATCCTGACCCTCCAATCAACAATATGCATTGTTCCGTTGCACCGTGTGCGTTGATTTAGAGCGATAAAAAATGCGGTTTCGGTTTCACTGCGCGCGTTCCCCTCAACTCCGCAGATGACGTCATCTTAGTAGCCGTCATACCTCCGAGATTGGCGCGCCCTCGGAGGCCATGGGAAAACAAACCGTGCTGCCGCTTTTCTTCCGAATAGTGGCACCGCACAGTTTCCAAGTATTTTCTTCCTTTCTAGCTTTCAAGTAAATCGATTCCTTTAGAGCAAACGAGAGTTCACTGTGCCTTTTAACTTAAAAATATCTTAACTCAACGTCACCAAATAGTACCACGCCGGCCGGTAGTGTCGCATAGTCGTTTCGGGAGCGCAAGAAAGCTGAGATTTAAAACGGGCGTTGTTAAACGTGCACTGAATATTTCGCCGAAATATTTCGGACTCGGCTTGTCGAATGCGTATTGAAGCAGTGAAGGTTACAAACCGGCATCTCCAAATTCTTTTCACGACCCCTTTAAATGAACACTACGGCTTGGCATGTTTCTTGCATCAGTGAACAAACTGTACCATCCGTCACGATATCAGTGCGATCCCTGTTTGAGAGACTAGACCTCTTTGAGAAAATACGCGGTGAAGCACGCAGGGCAAGCCACGCGCGTGAGACGATCCCGACAGCGTACGAGGGCCGCGAGTTTTTCCGAAGCCACGTATGTAATTTACGCGTCATTGTATTACCTTTTAAGAGCAAAGGCGTTGCAGCTATTCGGAATTGGTGCGTCGTAACTCGCATCGCAGGAAAAAGCAGAGGTAAAACATTTAACATATGTCGTCGGGTTGAGACAGCGAACCAGCGACCGCCAGGTTACAAATTTGGCACCTAAACCACTCAGCCGCTGCCGCCTTTTTCTTTATATCGTGGAATTTCCCCGCATAAAAGGATTGCTTTTTCGTGCGTGTACCCACTTCTTATACGTGCCGGACCCACTGAAGTATCTCTTTATATATATATATATATATATATATATATATATATATATATATATATATATATATATATATATATATATATATATATATATATATATATATATATTATCAAGAAGTGTTTCTGCGGATCCAGTGCTTTGTATGCGTTGAGAAACGACGGACGAACGTGCGAAAATGTTTATTTCTTCCAACGTTTCGGCAGGAGGGCCTGCCTTCGTCAGGGAATACAGGGCACAGGCAAGAACGCACTTCTTAAATACATGACTACGGCGGGGGCCCCCAACACGTGCTTAACTATTATCGTCATAGATATGGCATATATCATGTCACTATCAATCAACATAGGCACTTGTGCGATATGGTTATTACTGTATGAAAAAATTGCGAGCAAGACACAGTTTTCAACTACGAAGTGTGGGTTGAGTCCATGTTCACCACTGTCACCGTTCTTATATTTTATATTTTACCTTTTATTTGCTTGTTGGTTTACCCTTGTTACCGTTGCCACACTCCATTTGTTATACACGTTCACTGCACATTTTCACCGTTTTTATATTTTAGTTTTTACATTTTACCTTTTATTTTCTTGTTGGTTTACCCTTGTTACGGTTAGCACACTTCATTTGTTATACATGTTCACTGCCCATTTTCACCGCTGTTGCTGTTTACCTACTTGTTATTGTTATTTTACACCGGTTTGTGTTAGCCTTTTGAAACGTGCTCTATTTTAATACTTCATTTGTTGTACACCTCCACTGTCCATTTGCCTGTCCCTGCGCACAACCCACACTTTGTAGTTGAAAACTGTGTCTTGCTCGCAATTTTTTCATGCAGTAATAACCATATCGCACAAGTGCCTATGTTGATTGATAGTGACATGATATATGCCATATCTATGACGATAATAGTTAAGCACGTGTTGAGGGCCCCCCGCCGTAGTCATGTATTTAAGAAGTGCGTTCTTGCCTGTGCCCTGTATTCCCTGACGCCGAAACGTTGGAAGAAATAAACATTTTCGCACGTTCGTCCGTCGTTTCTCAACGCATATATATATATATATATATATATATATATATATATATATATATATATATATATATATATATATATAGTCATCAGCCTATTTTAGGTCCACTGCAGGACGAAGGCCTCTCCCTACGATTTCTAATCCACATTATCCTGAGCGAGTTGCTGCCACTTTATGCTCGCAAACTTTCTAATTTCATCGCTCCATCTAACGTTTTGCCTGCCTCTGTGGCGTTTTCCCTTTCTTGGAGTGTGTGTGTGTTCACAAATTTGCTCTTCTACAGGTAGCATTGCGGAGTGGCCAGAGCATCCATAATGTGACGGGTACTCGGTGGCTGCTCTTGGTGCTGTGACAGGTGCCTGCATCGTCCCTTTTCTCGTTTTTTTTAACGTTCTTTACCGGGGGCAGCGCACCCCACGCGGGGATACATGTTCGCAGTTTTGAGTCTTGAAAACAACTCGTGAAAAAAGCAATCTGTCCAGATTTGGCATTTTTATTTCGCTGTAAACACGTCGACATGCGCGTGTATTCGAAGTCTTCCAGAGAGGGAAAACCCTGAAGGTTATTTGTGACGATGGTGGTGAAATCGACCATCTCGAGTACAAGCATTTTTTCCCTGAACAATCAGTGTTGTGAAAGCATTGACAATGAGCCGCTTCTATCGAGCGTGACAAGTGCAAGACTCCATATGACGTTCCCTGCCATTAGGTATTGTCACGTTCGTAGTGCATTCTTAGTGAACTTGGTGCACATTGCCCCGGATCTGCTTAAAATGACGTGCAGTCGTTGCCCCAGAACTGCGCGGTTGTGTTGCCGAATGAACTTTACTTGCACCGTCCGAACGAATGTTGGTCGCAACCGCTTTGAGAAATTTGTTGACCAAGAAAGAAATAAAAAGTTCACGCGGTACAAAGTAGTACAGGGAAGAGGGGACACTGGGGAAAAAAAAGCTGCTAAAGGCAGCTTGAGAGAGCACCCAGTGCCCCCAGCTACACATGAACAGCAATGGGTGGGCATATACAAGATTTACATGCAACGTTTCTCAAGGGAAAGACAATAGATAGCGCGTTCATACACTACATAAAAAAAGAAGAAAAAGAAAAGAGAAAAACTGAAATAAATAATGTCAGCCTAAGATATCTTACAATAAAAGAATTCATGGCTATTTACTATGTAACAGGAGTGGTTTCAAAATCCAAAAGCATGGATGATAGCTGATTTCGTGATGTATCTTCTAAACACACACTGTTTTCAGCAAGTATGTTGAGATAATGAGACACATTGTGTGACAAGGACTGTTTGCGATATAAGTATGATGAGGACGGTTTGCGATATAAGTATGATAAGAACTGTTTACGATATAAGGTTCCGAAAAGCATGCGTGCGCATGCAACTGACCGCAAGGTTAAACGACGCAATGACGAGCTTGCGTGGAAGAACTCAGCGTTCCTGAACGCGCAACTAAACGCGACATGTTCTGAAACCATCGTTGTTGCTGTTGTAGTCTCTACCATATCGCCACATTGAACATGCCGTCCCTTGCATCAATGCCATGGCGTCACTCGGTACTGCCCTCCACGGCAGCTGACACGTCGGCCAAGCTCATTACTTACCTCGGAGTGCCCTCCAGTTCAGATCTACTTCTGTTTGATGCGATTTTTGTGTAGCGTGCACAGGACTTCGCGAACCATCGTTGTTGCCCTATCATGGAGCTGGAACATAACTTTTCGCATCGCGGCAAATAAAGGGGCACTAGCATTTAGCGCAATGTCATTGATTTGGGCAAATGTATTGGTGCGAGGTACATTTCAGTGCAGCTCATGCCTTCATCCGGCGAAAGCGGCAAGGGGTGTAGGTCTGCGGGTCCTGTATTGCCCTGTGCTAGCGGAGGCTCTACAGACGGGTCGACCCTCATCCGGACCGCCATCTTATAGATCACCGAGCGAGCACCCTATAGTCAGCGGGCATTGTGAACGCCACCGACTGCCATGAGTGCTCCAACAGAATACACAGAGTATCACTCACCGTGGCGAATACATTTTCTACCTTTCCTCTCGCTGGTGAGCCCCAACGTTGAATAATGGGCTGTACGGGCAATTTGTTGAGGTCGAGCTTCACTGTCGAGCTTTTTAGCCATGGGTACCTTACCGGAAGGGGAGCATCCAGCTGAGTACGGAAAGGAGAAACTGCGTCTTCGTGAGGCACCCATGAAAAATATCCAGTGCAAATACGTTTTGGCACAACTGTATACACGCGTGGAGTGCAAGCGCCGTAGATTATCCATTCCACTTGGGCAGTCACTGGGGGCCTGTAAGGCAAAAGTAAATAAAGAAATAGGTAAAAAAGTAAAAAGGTAAGTAAGTAAGTAGGTTTAGTAAGTAAGTAAGTAAGTAAGTAAGTAAGTAAATAAATAAATAAATAAATAATAAATAAATAAATAAATAAATAAATAAATAAATGATTGGTCCTTCTGTCATAGGAATCAGTATAACGCGAATGTGCAACGTGTCTTCCCGAAGCTGTGGAATGCATAAGCAGCAATCTCGAGATTCGAATACTGGTTATGGGTTGGGTGGTCTGAATATGTGAACCCTCTGCATGGAAGGATCAGTGGCACCTTGGCAGTTGTACACCAGCGAAAGTTTTCGAATGACTCACATTCCTCCGGAGACACTGCCTTGCACGCGGCAGCGTGACATGCAGAGTCCTGTAGAAATAGGAGTCGTTCGAGAATTTGCCAGAAACCATGAACTTCCGCAAACGTAACGGAATGGGTTGTCAGCGGATCGTTTTGTGAAAACGCAGTCCGTAGCAGGGAAAGGCGCATCAATTGCTTGTCGGTGGTAGTCTTCGCATTCCTGGAGCAGAGCGCGTCGCAACCAGCTGGCCAGATAAGAGAAATTTTGTAGCGGCCGTATGTGCACTCTGCCCATGCAATGTGCCCGCAGGACACCGGCACGTCGCTAATCACAATTGCGATCGAGACTCTGTGACTACCGAAGTGCTAACTGCCGGCTGGCATTAGCAAGACAATCTGCTTCGCTCCATCGTTCATAGATGGCGGTACCACTGCTGCGAACTAAGAGCTTAGTTGAAGGGAGGCAATCTTAATTTAAGAGTAATTTTGCTTTAACCGGATATCACTTAGATACAAATTGTGAAGCGGTGTTGTGCAGATAAATGCATGGCCTGTTTGTTCCACGTATGCCATCTGTCGGCGTTGTGGAAAAAGAGGAAGACGACGTTCCGAACGCTCACGTTTTTCGTGTTCTCTTTTTCATGTTATTATTTTTTAATTAGAACTCCTTCCTTCCTTTTTTATTTTATTTTCATATTTTGGCCTTGGCCTCTTAATTGTCCCTTTCTATATATCATTGCCTGCAGTGTGGCCGATCCCCCTTGTGGGTATGTGCCAATTAAAGAGGCCCCAACAACAACAACATGTTCTCTGACACAAAGGATTCATCGGCCCTGGGCAGAGGTGCTGCTCCGGCGTCAGCCAGCAGCAATGACTACCGCATTGGGCTTCCTAGACTTCCAACGGCTAAGCTGCTTGTGGACTCCGTTGTTCTGAACGCGGATTAAGCTGGTGAACCTTACCGGGTTCAAGCCATCAGAGATGCTCTTCGGGATGTCGTCGATTTAAAGGAAATAAGTTCGATAGGACAATTTCAAATGTCGCATGTGTGGATGGTCTCGTGCAAGTCGACTTCGGATGAAAACAGCTTGTCAGACGCGGTGAATTTCTTGTAAAAAGTCGATGATACCTTGTGATTGATCCGGAGCCCACAGAAGTCAAGATGAAAATTCTATGGCTATCTGAGTGCTTAGAAGACGCCTATATATGGGAAGCACTGCAGGCTTTCGGAAAAGTGATGCTCATATCAACAGAAAGCTGGAGAGTGGTGGACATTGAGCAAATGCGAACACTAAATCTTGATGTGGTGTTGTCTCTTGCTGGTGGTGTTCGAGTGGGCGGTATTCCTCACGTCCTTGCTATTTGTGGAATACAGAGCATTGTAATGATTCCCGGCCGTCCACCACTGTGTTTGCGCTGCAGTAAGGTAAGGACTCCTCGCTGTTATGACTGTCGACGTTTTGGTCATTCAGCTGAAGGCTGTGTTGTCACCTAAGCCAATAAACTGCGACAGCGCGACCCGCAACCGGATGAGTGCCTTCAAGAGCATATTATGGATGCAACGGAAGTTCTGGACGCGACGGGAGGCATCCGTCGGCCACAGTTGAAGCTGAATTCAACAAGATGCCCCCTGAAGACGCGAGACCATTAACCAAAGGTGTGCCAGCAAACGAAGATGCAAGTGATCCGTGCAAGCACCCGAGCCAAAACTGCTGTGAGCAGCCGGCGAAAACGGGGCGCGTCCCTGTCAAGAGCGCCTTTGAAGATACTTGGATGGCTTGTGCCTCAGTTTCGCAGCAGCCTCTCAATCTCGGTACGACGTCGGAAGATGACATGCATTGTACTGAAGTGGCTACAATTCATAAGAGGCGGGCGATGTACAGCTCCCATTCCAGGAAGGAAAGTGACGTATCGTGTGTGTCTAGGAAGCCGCGTCGTCGGCGAGTGTCCAAGCACAAAGGAAATTGCCGGCCATCACAATCTAGGAGGCCTGGTGTATGTCTAAGGGAAGCCTCGCCATCATCCCCCAGGACGCATCACGAGAGACACTAAGCAAAAGGAAAGGTAGTCACCATGACGCACTCCGAGCGACTTGCATTTGCAACCTTGAATGTATGTGGCCTTAGGTCCTTACAGAAACAATCGCAGCGTCGCAGGCTTCTCACTAGAAAGCGTCTAGATTTTGTCTCTGTACAGGAAACGAAGATCAATACAGACGAAGAGACCGATAGGGCCCTACGGCCTTTTCTGTCTGTCTATAACGTTTTCGATTCACATGCAAAGGGTCTATCTGCGGGCTGCTGATTATTTCTAAGAAAGAGCCTATCCTGTTCAGCAATTAGTTATCAGGTTGACGGTGAGGGCAGATATGTATTTTGCGAGCTGGTGCTGCATGGTGTGCCATGGAGAATTATCAACCTATGTTCATTTAACGAGGTTTCAAATCGTATACACTTTTTTGAAACTGTGCCCAACCTAACTGACTGTGATCGGTGCACTGTCCTAACGGGAGTCTTCAACTGCGTATGCGAGCCTAATGACTGCTGCCAGTCAATGAGACAGGAGTGGCAAAGAACTTTCTGGTATCATAGATAATGCAGACCTCGTTGGCACTGGCGCATCGGTTCAGGCAACTCCGCATACTCGACTCCAAGGGTGCTCCTCTGCTCGACTTGGTCGATTATACGTGTCTTCTTCACTCCTGTCCTGTGGACTTTCCTGCATCACTTAGCCAGTTTCGCTATTAGATCACTGTATTATGGTCTTGAAAATTGGTCAAACTCACCGCTGTGGGGGTTTTGGAACTCAGAGCTTCTACATGATTAGGAAATCCTGATCGCGTCAGAACGACAGTATTGAATTGTTTTTCTATGGGTCTGCATATATTCGATCGTTGGGAGATTTTGAAGCAAGAGGATCGCGCAGTAGCCATAGAGATCGGATCTGTTAAATCATACTAGCAGAAACATGAGGAAAAGACACTCTTTAAAAGCCTTTGCAACCTTTATGAGATAGAATGCGAAATGCCGGGTACGTGTGTCAATGACATTACAGATATTAAATGTCAGTTCAAAGGTATGACGCTGTTCGCAACAGAGGTACGTGCACACATTCGATCACGGAACAGAAGGACATTGAACTCTGAGCAGCCGACGCGTCAAGCTTTACTTGATGAGCGGTGACACGCAGTGTCTAAGGTGATTCATGGTATGTACTCTAATGGCGCTCTTTTAACAGATACAGCAGAAGTTATTATGCAGTTTGAAAAGTACTAAGAAGGTTTGTTTAATGCGCTCCCTGACAGCAAAGATGTCGAGCTAAAAAGTTTCGTTTCTCTTTTAAACCCTTTGCAGGATGAAGATTGTACAGTCATAAGTAGCTCGATTACATTAACAGGAAATTGAACAGGCCATTGATCAACTACCTTTGTCGAAAACAGATGTCGAGCTAAAAAGTTTCGTTTCTCTTTTAAACCCTTTGCAGGATGAAGATTGTACAGCCATCAGTGGCTCGATTATATCAAGAGGAAATTGAGCAGGCCATTGATCAACTACCCTTGTCGAAAACACCTGGTCCTGATGGAATTCCGGCGGAATTTTAGAAAGCTTTCAAAACAACGCTGTTTCCACTTCTGTCGGACATCTTTAAGAAGTTACGACATGGAGATGCTCCCGCGGTCTTTTTGCATGGGTACTTGGTGGTCTACAGCATGAGCAGAACGGGCGGCTTGATCGGCCCGTTCACTGCCTATAATCCCGCAGTGACTTGGAAGCTATTGAAAAGATATTTTGTGGCCTGCCTTTGCTGTATGCTTCAGCATCTCTGTAACCTGAAACACCAGCTGTTCGTGTGGTCCGCGGCGTAGAGGTTTGCAGTGCCGTCTTGGAGTCGCAGAAAAGCGTCCATTTGTTCGGCGCTTCATCTCTGATGCAGTGATGGGCAGTAAGGATCGCCGCGAGCTCTGCTGCAGGAGCTGTGACCTTCCCTGTCAGAGCAGTAGATGTACTGTTCAAGATGTACTGCTCAAGATGTACTGTTCAAGAACCTCGGACACTTACTCCTGTATAACGTGCCGAATGGTCGGGCTGAGGCACGAAGTTGACTGCGACGGGGTGGAAATGATGGAGAGCTGGCGGGCAACTTCTTCTCGCACGAAAGCTTTGATCTGCGAGAGGAGGGTTGGATCTTCAAAACATGGTATCACGCCGGACAGCGACTCCTGATGTGGAACAGGGCGGCGAGTCACAAGGCGTTGTCGGCGAAGCTCGTCGTAACTTTGACATAAATGGATGACCTGGGTGACTGTGGAGGGGCTCTTCGAAATCAACATTTGAAAGGCGTCGTCATCAATGCCCTTCAATATATGCTTGATTCTATCCGCCTCGGTCATTGTTGCATCGACACGTTTACATAAATCGATGACATCTTCCAAGTAGCTGGTAAAGTTCTCACCGGGCTGCTGAGATCGGGACTGAAGGCGCTGCTCCGCACGAAGCTTTCTAACCGCAGGGCGTCCGAATACCTCGCTGAACCGTGTTTTGAATGCACTCCAGGTGGGAACGTCTGTTTCATGGTTTCGGAACCACAAGTGGGCAATCCCGGTCAGGTAGAAAGATACGGTGGCCAGTTTCGCGACGTCGTCCCATTTGTTGTGGACACTCACGCGTTCGTATGAGGAGAGCCAGTCATCGACGTCGTGGTCATCAGTGCCGCTGAAGATTGGAGGGTCCCGCTGACGGACCGCTCCAGGGCAGACGTTGGTCTGGGGAGAACCTGGTGTTGAGCTGGAATCAGTTCCGGTAGCCATGGTGTGACGGAGAGTCCGGCTGCGCAGTTCCAGGATGAACAGAAGACCCAGCAATCCTCCACCAATTGTGATAAGAAAACTCGACGTGGTTATGGACGACGAGGTCGGACTGGCAGACACGATGGCGTCTAGGCTTAACTAACAAGGGCAGCAAATCACGTTCAGCTCACGCCCCACTAGTGCAGCATTAGCGATCCGGCTTCTCCACTACACATGGCACAACATCGACTGCCGTGGAGCTTGAGGCACTATGCACCGCACTTTGCGTCATCGATGGAGAGAGAGAGAATTAACTTTATTAAAGGTCCTGAAGGTCCTGATGGAGAGCCGCCACAGAAATGGGCCATCTTTACAGATTCCAAGTCAGCCCTTCAGTGCCCTTCATCGGCTTTACGTCGCGGGCTGCAGGACCAATTAGTGCTTCAAACACGACAGCTATATCATCAATTAACCGATAAGGGCCATGACATCACATTTCACTGGCTACCAAGCCACTCTGGGATAATCGGCAACGAGCACACGGATAATGCTGCGAAACATGCTCACGAAATTGGAGTGCAGCAAGCCATCCCGCTGTCAAGAACGGATGCAGTGAGAAAACTTAGATCGCTTGCGTGTGATATGGCTATAGCGCAGTGGAATACTCCTGGTCTTCTGCATAACCGCCTTCACCGCCTC
>CM023489.1:58273061-58312496 GCA_013339685.2 Hyalomma asiaticum | reverse complement strand
TAACGACGACCTTTACGTCAAAGTACATTTACATTTAAAGAGCACATGTGGGGGACATGCGGTACGTAGAATCACCCCGCCCATTTGCCATATTGAAAGGCCAATTCGCGAGCATTTCGGCGGTGCGTCATTGTTTAAACAATGTCCTAAGTTCATCGATTTGTCTCAGCAGTACGTTGAGCCCATGATTCAGCAATGTCGTCATGTGCACTAACTGAACATATTGGTGATCGACATGTTCGAGTTAACTAGGGCTGCCAGTACATGTAAAGCACCGTACACGGAGCCTACAGATTGCATGCAATGCGAATACTGGGCTAAACTGAACCACCAAGCAACACCGATCTGCGCGTTGGAATGTCGCATCGACGACGTGGACAACAAGAGGGCTTGCTTGGTCTGGTTGGTACATGCAGAAGGCAGACCAGTGGATGTGAGAGCAACGGAACAAGTCAGAGACGGACGAAGCACCGCGCACAGCACAAATAAAAAAAAAATTGGCAGCGTATCTGTGTGCTTCGCTGCAAATGTCGTCGAAATACGACAGTCTTCTGTCGGCCGTTCTACGCTGCGTGAGATATGGACGCCATCTGGCAGCACCGTCGGGAAACATGAGCTTGTGCAGAATCCCTGGGCAACTGCCAGGTGGCAGCAACAAATCGTTGGCAGAGGTCTTTTTCGCGCATAGCGTCGCATCTTTAGCGCAGCCTAAGAAACACTAGGGTCTTTAGAATTACGTATGTATGTATTTTCTAGTAAAGGAACACACCACCTAATAATACTTTCATATTGATGTTGTGCCTCAGATATGCGTAATATTTGCTTTTTCATCGACAATGTCCACAAGTATGAACGCAACTACCAGTGCAAGATGGCTGGGGGTTAGGCAAGTGCTTAAACTTTGGCCATGTGACTGAATCGTGTGACAGACAGACACACGGAGAGACCAAATTTCTGCGTTCAAGTATCCCAAGAAAGAGTATCGTCTTTAATACACACTGAACATGACGAAGGTAGAAGGTAGAGAGGGAATCAATCAGAATGTGTAACAAGGCGCCTGCATCACACCTTAAACAAGCGAAAAAAGTACTGTTAAAAATTGCAACTATTTATGCGAAAGATGTACAAATTCCTTCATTAGGAGTGCCATCGGGGAAACGCTCACTCACATGTTTTCTCTTTTGTTGTTTGCTGCAGGCCTCACAAATTTCACGTTCTCGCCGGTCACCATAACGCCACGGTATCTTGCATTTCATTGTCAAAAGAGGTTTTTTGTGGTAGGTATCACTAGCACTTATCACAAACCTCTGCCTGGAGACCATGCACATTGCAATAGTACTTTTATTTCGAAGACGTCGCAGTGTTCAATTTCTGCGGCTGAGATGGTTATCAGTGGCTTGGGAAAGTCGCGTGAACGGCATGCCTCAACGTTGCTAGGAAGTGGTAATGTCCAATTAGACTTATTCGTTTGCACAGTAGTGAAGATTGCAGAGACTGTCGATTACACGAAAAACGTTAAATAAACATATCCTAGTCGTTCGGAAAAGTCAGATCGAGATAAACTGATGCGTACCTTAGAACCAGTGGGCACATCTCATTCACTAATATAAGAAGAACAAAAAATCGTACACATACCGCGAATTGTGGGAATCGATGTGACGCGAAGCAACGATCGAGAACATCACCTGTGCCAAACTGTTTCTCATTCTTCTAAGTATTACGAATAGGATCAACGTGAGTGGTTATGAGAGGTTATGCGTGAAACGTAGGTTTAAATGCCACGTCCACAGTGCCGTGGCGACAAGAGAGTAGCTCGTGGAAAATAACAGCCTCGACACTCACTTTCGTCAATATATGCTTACATTTCAGAACACGTACAGTCCCCACGAAACGTGTGGCAGGTTTACTTCGATCGTTATAGCACGTTTGTCTGTGTATCTGCTTGCTACGTGATAAAACGGTTGCTTTGGCTAGTTCGTGATTTAGAATCGAGATGCTTGCAGAGCGCAAAAAACGAGCACATAAGAAAGAGTACGTAAAACGCAGGCGCTGAGTTCAACAAAATTTTATTAAGGAAAACGCTAGAATAAAAGAACACTTCACCACAAACGCACAACCTGTTGCATCACAGCCAGATAAGCGATTTCTTTTTTAGTAAGCGCAACAAAAGACATGCTTACACAGACGTCTCCCAGCCGTTGCATTTGATTCGCCTCAATAGGGAGTTTGAGAATTGGGGCCCCAAGGAGCTTGGGGACCCAAGAAGCTTGCGACCCGCCAGGGCGCATGCGCAGGACCATCTGCGCATGCGCCCTGGCGGGTCGCAAGCTTCTTGGGTCCCCAAGCTCCTTGGGGCCCCAATTCTCAAACTCCCTAATGATTTCACGTGCGAGCTGCAGACGATGTTTCGCGATAACAGTGGACTTTGCCCAACAAAACATAAGAGACAGTTCATATAGCATGTGCAGTGGGTGTTGTGTTCTTGATTCCGTTGTCTTGCGGTAAGAAGTGCGTTGGACAAACGGCAGATCCTTGAATGAGTGTTTAAAGGAGCATTACTATGATGTAAACACAGCTGTTGAAGGCCATCTGGGCATTCACTGGGCATCGCGGTTGTTAAGCGGAATTTGAAAAGTGCACCGCTGTCGTGAAACATCGTCAGCAGCTCAGACGTGAAATCATTGAGAATAATCAAATGCATCAGCTGGGTGACCTCTGCGTAAGCATGCCTTCTGCATTGCTTTCTAAAAAGAAATAGCGTATCTGGCTGGGATGCAATAGGTTGTGCGTTTGTGAACTGTGCTTGTGTTATCTTGTGTATAGTATATCGATTACTCCTCCAATTTGGAAGAAAAAAAAAATGAAACAAAGAGAGAAAGATCCTGCAGATCTCACGCATCGTGGGAATCAGTGTCATGCGAAGCAGTCAGGGAGAAAATTCCTATGGCGAATTGTTTGGAATGCAGCCAACTGTGATGACCAGGATGAAGGTCTTTGTGCAAAGCGCACGGGTACCCACTCAAGAGCTTAACGTGGGCTAACTAGGGACGTCGACAGCAGCCCAGTGGCTGAATCGTAGCTGAATCATAGCTGAATCGGTACGACTTCGCCATACTGCAGAAACTGCAAAGTGTCCCTTCCTCCACAGTTCACACCGAATCGCGCGCGCTTTCTCTCTCTCCCTTGATCCGGCACGGCGGTAGCGACCGAGAAGTCTACGGCACAGCTCGCTGGAAGTGCGCTGCAAGGAAGGCGCATCGGCATTGCGGCGATAGGCGGTGCCCGTTCCACAGGGACGCCTGATAAGAAAGCGCAGGAAAGCCCTTCGCTACTGGTGGTCTTCTAGGATCTAGAACCCGAATAAAAGTGGAATACACAGATGCCCGCGCTACGTACACATACAAGAGCATATGAGACGTACGAGCGCCTTCTCTACGGGCGTACATGAGCGACGCTGTTCGTCCATCTTCGTGGTAGTGAAAGGGCGACGATTATGTTTTACCTGCGATGTTGTTTAACCTCGCCGTAATTTGCAGGTCGTCAGCAGAAAACCGTTAAAGAGCGCCTCTCATTCCCTAGCAACCGCTATTGACACGTCAGCTGTGCATAACCGTGCCCCTTCTTCGCGACACCTGAAGACGACTCCGCTTAGCAACCGCCAGTTGCGCATGCCCCGTTACGCTATCGATTTGCACCTGCCCTTAAACAATTGTGGGCCTATTCTGGAGGTAGTGCCGTCAGACAGTGCAACGCTGCCTATGTCTGCATGCCTAGTGAGTCTAAATTAAGCTTAGTTAAGCGTGGCTGTCTAACTCAGCCTAGACTTAAAGGGCAACTCCGGCGATTTTTCAGTGTCCACGGATCTTACTGAAATTTTCAATATATATATTCTCCTCGGCACTGCAATAATATATGCCAAGCCAGGCGCTTGTGAGTCATTTAGTTTTCCCGGAAATTAATTTAAAAATTTTTTAGCGGACTCTCACACGGGCCACCCTGTTTTTTTTACGTCATCACCTTCAAAGCTGCCTACCCGAGCCAGCGGGCCGTCAAAAGCAAAGCGGCCACACTTCAGCGCTGAAATCGTCGCTGTCAAGTTCAGAAGATCTGGCCTAACTCAATACATCGTCGCATGACCATGCCATTGTCCTTTTTCTGACACTAGCTCCATATTTCTTATGGCGGGGAGGCTGTGACGTCATCGTATACGCTGCACCAAGCATCTAGCCGTTTCAGTTTGAACACGCCAGTCAGTCTCAGGGGTGCGAGCATTGTGTTGCTGCTTGTGGCTTGGCATATACGGAACGTGGAAAGCGCGGGATATCGTTATCGCCGTGTGCCGGCCTCAAACAAGAGAAAGTGGTTCGGGTTTGTGAGAAGGCGCAAAGCCACGTGGTGCACATGCTGGGCAGGTGGCGACCATTGTGGAAGTTAATTGTACAGCTGGGAACGGGCTAGCTGGTAAATGGAAACCGGTTTGACGGGTGTTAGGCAGCATGTCCAGGAATGTATGTAGTCGCCACCTGGTTAGGCTGGCGCCCTCCTCCACGGCGTGGTGGGCAGCAAGCGTACCCACTGTATTGTTCACGATTTTCTTTTGTTAGTGCGGCGTCGGAGTGTCGATCGCCGTTTGTGATTGGCTGTCGGGGATGCAGGGGCGGAGCAACCATGGTATATAAGTCCAAACTAGAAGAGAAGCTCAGGGGAAGATGGATGCTTGAATCGATGAAAAAATCGCAAGGTACGATTTAAAACAGGGAATGTCGCGGGAGCCAACGTTTCGACAAGCGGACTTGTCTTCGTCAGGGCGGCAACTGCCTTCTCCAGCGTTCGTTTATGTACGCCTTTGTACACCCTCCCCCGTCCTCAGAAAGAGAGGAGGAGAAGAGCAGCACGTGCGAACATACACACAAGAAAAAAAAAAAAGTGGGGGGGGGGGGGTTGGGTGCAAGGGTATTTGGGTGACAGGTGTTAGCGTGACTACTATGAATGGCAAGAGCGAAAGTTTCTAGAGAATCCGCTCTTTGTACATATCTTGCACATGCATTGTGTGCACAGGGCTAGAAAGCAGGGTGGAAAAAAGGAAACACACGCACGGAACAGAAGTTACTCCTATGTCATGTGTCCCCCTCCTCCACCCCCTACCACCTGCCCCGCACCAACAGTGCATTTCATGGAAAGCATGGGGCTAAAAAAAGGGGTAACTACACTGTTTAATGTCCTTTTCTCCTGGAACTGGATGGGGGCTCAGCACCTGAAAGTAGACTTTCTGGGAGAAACATTGTTAGCTTGTGCATACCTCAACCTTTTGTCGTCTTTGTTAACACTCTTCCGTATCTAATGGACTCAAGAGTTCCCTTTGAAAGGTTTATGCCTGTAGGTTGGAGTGTATTGAACCTGTATATGAGATAGGATTCCCTGTATTTTCTGTCCCTCGGCGAGCGGAAGTTTCCTTGGAGTATGTAGAGTTTCAGTTCATCGAAATTATGACCTGTCATATTAAAATGCTGCGCCACTGCCTTCGGCAGGTTATTCGCGGTGTCCGCGCGGTGCCCGTTTAATCTAACATTAATTGGTTGACCAGTTTCGCCGACGTACTGCTTGTGACAGAGTGAACATTCCAACATGTAAATAACGTTCGAACTAGTGCAAGTGAAACTTGATTTTACATGATGGACATAGTCACTTCCCGTGCTTTTAACTTTAAGATCATTTGAATATGCTTGCAAGTCTTACATCTGGGACGGGAGCAAGTTATTACGCAGGCGGTGCGCTGAGGGTTTACTTTGGCATGTACTAGCAGGTCCTTAAAGTTTCTATTACGGCGGTAGGTGACTCTTGGTATTTCCGGAAACGCTTTTCTAAGGCGATCGTTGCTTGTTAGTATTGGATAGTATTTCCGAAGAATATTATTTATGTTTGGAAGCGAGTTGGAGTATTTCGTTATGAATGCTAGCGGCTGGTTGGCCTGCGCTTTAGGGGCTCTTTTTTCTAGTGCTGGTGTCCTATCTAGTTTAAGCGCGTCATTGTATGCCTTGTTGAGAGCGTCGTGCGGGTGATTTCGTTCAGCTAAGGTTGCCTACGGTTGCTAAGCTTGCAAAACAAGGCATACAATGACGCGCTTAAACTAGATAGGACACCAGCGCTAGAAAAAAGAGCCCCTAAAGCGCAGGCCAACCAGCCGCTAGCATTCATAACGAAATACTCCAACTCGCTTCCAAACATAAATAATATTCTTCGGAAATACTATCCAATACTAACAAGCAACGATCGCCTTAGAAAAGCGTTTCCGGAAATACCAAGAGTCACCTACCGCCGTAATAGAAACTTTAAAGACCTGCTAGTACATGCCAAAGTAAACCCTCAGCGCACCGCCTGCGTAATAACTTGCTCCCGTCCCAGATGTAAGACTTGCAAGCATATTCAAAATGATCTTAAAGTTAAAAGCACGGGAAGTGACTATGTCCATCATGTAAAATCAAGTTTCACTTGCACTAGTTCGAACGTTATTTACATGTTGGAATGTTCACTCTGTCACAAGCAGTACGTCGGCGAAACTGGTCAACCAATCAATGTTAGATTAAACGGGCACCGCGCGGACACCGCGAATAACCTGCCGAAGGCAGTGGCGCAGCATTTTAATATGACAGGTCATAATTTCGATGAACTGAAACTCTACATACTCCAAGGAAACTTCCGCTCGCCGAGGGACAGAAAATACAGGGAATCGTATCTCATATACAGGTTCAATACTCTCCAACCTACAGGCATAAACCTTTCAAAGGGAACTCTTGAGTCCATTAGATACGGAAGAGTGTTAACAAAGACGACAAAAGGTTGAGGTATGCACAAGCTAACAATGTTTCTCCCAGAAAGTCTACTTTCAGGTGCTGAGCCCCCATCCAGTTCCAGGAGAAAAGGACATTAAACAGTGTAGTTACCCCTTTTTTTAGCCCCATGCTTTCCATGAAATGCACTGTTGGTGCGGGGCAGGTGGTAGGGGGTGGAGGAGGGGGACACATGACATAGGAGTAACTTCTGTTCCGTGCGTGTGTTTCCTTTTTTCCACCCTGCTTTCTAGCCCTGTGCACACAATGCATGTGCAAGATATGTACAAAGAGCGGATTCTCTAGAAACTTTCGCTCTTGCCATTCATAGTAGTCACGCTAACACCTGTCACCCAAATACCCTTGCACCCAACCCCCCCCCCCCCCCCACTTTTTTTTTTTTTCTTGTGTGTTTGTTCGCACGTGCTGCTCTTCTCCTCCTCTCTTTCTGAGGACGGGGGAGGGTGTACAAAGGCGTACATAAACGAACGCTGGAGAAGGCAGTTGCCGCCCTGACGAAGACAAGTCCGCTTGTCGAAACGTTGGCTCCCGCGACATTCCCTGTTTTAAATCGTACCTTGCGATTTTTTCATCGATCCATGGTATATAAGGTGGCTCCTCTTCCCTGGCAGAGAGCGGAGGTTCAGGCTTCAGCCTGGACAGACGATTTTTGGCGCAGTGAAATAAACGTTCCCTTCACCGGCCTACGACTCTCCTTCGTGCTGCCAGCGTGCACTCGGGTAACCGAGGGGCGGCGACAACGGACCTCCTTTTTTTAACTACGCCTTTCGTTTGGTTATTTAATATTGTTGGTGCCTTTCTGAGCTAACTGAACCACCCCGGCAGTTACAGGACTGTGACTACCAGTGGAAAACCTTGATACCAGAAAGTTTCATCTCAAGTTTTTTCGTTATCCTCCACGTTTCTGCACCGTAGGTTAGTACTGGGAGAATGCAGTGATTAAATACTTTTCGCTTTAGTGAGAGCGGCAAGCTTTCCAGTAATGATTTCCTAATGCCTTCCGAATGCGCTCCAGCCCATCCTTATTCTACGGAGAATTCATTTTTTCATGGGTAACTGTCGCAGGTACACGTATTCGTTCACACATTCTAAGGGTTCACTGTTAATTTTAAAATACTGTTCTTTAGCTAGGCTATTGAGGATAACCTTGCTCTTTTGCCTATTCATTTTTAGTCCAATTTTAATACTTTCTCGGTTTAGGTCGTCAATCATGTTTTGTACTTCTTCTCCATCATTGCTAAAGAGCACATTGTCGTTACAAATCTTATATTGCTGACATAAAAAAACGAGCGGAATGGATGAGGGAACAGACAGGAGTAGACAAGAGGATTAAAAAAAAGAAGTGGACCTGGGCAGGGCATGTCATGAGGAGGAAAGATAAGAGATGGACAGTAAGAGCGACGGAATGGATACCCAGAGAGGGAAAACGCAACATAGGCAGGCAAAAGGTTAGCTGGAGCGATGAAATTAAAAAGTCTGCGGGCATAAAGTGGAACCGACTCAGGATAGGGTGGATTGAAAATAGTTGGGAGATGCCTTCATCCTGCAGTAGACCAAAAATAGGCTTATGATGATGATGACGACGACGACATCAGAAAACGGTAAAAAAACCGCCAGAGCTGCCATTTGAAAAGCTTAGCGTAGCCTAAAAACAAGAGGGATGAGAAAAGAAAGTAAGAATGGGAAGGAAGGAGGGGACAAAGTGAGGCACAGTACAGCATTTTATGGTTTAGTATACGAGGGAAGCTAGGAAGGGGCAGAGTAAACAACAGCATAGCCTTGTATAGTGTAGTATGGCAAGGGGGCAAAGGGAAGTGACGAAGAGGCAAAGGCGGAGGGAGAAGAGCAAGACATATATGGTATTGCCTCTATAGTGTTTATTATAGCATGTAGTGGGAAAGCGGAGCAAAGGCGAGGAGGTGTGAGGTGAAGGGAACGCAGCACGGGAGAGCGTAAAGCACAGCATAGCCTTGTACGGTATAACAAGGTGTATAAAGGAAAGCGAGGGTGAGGAGGAAAGTAAAGCATGCCATAGTATTGTAGAGTGTGCTAAGGGGATGGAAAAGGAAATTAAGGTGAGGACGAGTGAAAGGGGAGGGGCACGCCACCAGCACCGCTGCTACCTGAGTCTTCGCCCTGCTTGTGCGGAGCTGCCCCTATTTTCTTTTCGTATGACGCATGGCAAACCCGGTACCAAGCTCTAAAAAATTCACAGCATATCACGGAGTGAATGATGATGAGTGGGCGAAGCTCCGGAGGTTCATCCTAGATCGTGCCGAGTTCCGGATTAATTTAATTAACGCGCACGCTACGAATCCTCACGGTTCAACTATGCACAATGCACAAGTGAAATCTCCCACCGGCACTTCATTGCAAGTCAAGATCCAGTGTGTATATATATATATATATATATATATATCTATATATATATATATATATATATATATATATATATATATATATATATTTATATATATATATATATATATATATATATATATATATATATATAGTGAACGGTTCTCCAGTGCAAGCAGTCGGTATTTTTCAATCAAGAAACTCGCTAGAAGACGCTACCTGCGTCAACGTTGTCTCTCGCGGGTGAGGGCGCGTTCTCCTTCTTTGCGAGCTGGTAGCGCGTTCATCGAAGAAAGAACGTTTCCATAGTCAACGCGCGCCTTTCTCTCTCTCTCTCTCGCAAGACAGCAGATGGAAGAGTGAGAGAGCTCGCGCGCCGGAATCCACGCGCCGAGGGCGCGCCTCCCACACGTGCCCTCCTAGTAGCGCGTTCCTAGTAGGTAACGCGCTACTACAACGGACGGACAGACCCAAACCTTAAGGAGCTTCGCCCCTAAAATAAAAAGCACTCACTTCTTATAACAATATCGAAGTAACTTACTTTGTGTCGACACCCCGCTGTTTCCAGTATTCATAGTCACTTGTGAGGTCCCAGCTGATAATTGCACCTTCTTCTGTTTCATTCAGCCTGTCGATATATTCTTTGGCCACTGTCTTCAAATTCATCGGAAAGCAGCCACCTTCGTTGGATTAAGCAGGAAGATATATGAACCTTGAGCTATACTTATAGGGAACATTGATTACACCGGCGCAAATATCGCTGTACAGAAGAGTATAATTGTGCAACACAAGCAGATTTCACTACGCGCGATTTTCGGCCACA
This sequence comes from Hyalomma asiaticum, assembly GCA_013339685.2. Lineage (NCBI taxonomy): Eukaryota > Metazoa > Arthropoda > Arachnida > Ixodida > Ixodidae > Hyalomma > Hyalomma asiaticum. The sequence goes on along the minus strand of CM023489.1, from coordinate 58,302,467 downwards.
GGAACCAGAAAGAGACGAAAAAGTGCACTGCTGCATTATACTTGCCTTTCAGTAGCGTGAACGGTGATTTGAAAGGCATTTGCTTTGTTTTGAAACTATACCCAATAAATTGTACAAAAATGAGTGCTCCATATATCATAGCGAGTGCATATTCTAGGCTACCAATGACTAATCAAACACGACAATATTAATTATCATATTATAATATTAATCATGGGTAGGTGCCGAACCCATGATGGATGGTGTAGTAGTGGACTCTAAACATTTTGAGCACCTGGCGTCCTTCAACAACATGCGCCTCTGTCATTTTCGCCTCCATGAAAAATATCATAGCCACGGCCGCCATCGAACCCACTTTTTTCAGGTCAGCAGTCAAGGTGATAGACGAGATATCGCGATAGACGAGAGGGCGTTGCAATAAACGCAATGTTAGCTTTGTTAGCTTTGTTTTAGACCGAGACTTACAACTTTTTTGGAGCGTGATCACGTGAAATGAGAAACCGAGCGTGATCATGGGACATGAGACGTCAACAGCTCGGGCATCTAAAGTGCAAGTGCTACGCACTTGATGGCGCTGCATCTGACATGAGTTCGTTCTAGAGAAAAGAGTTACGTACCCATGTTAACCATGATAGATAGAACCTGAAATACAGAGTTTAGAGTTAGAATGCGCAGTAGAAACACAAAGTTATGATAACTTTATTCGTCCCGTCATCCGTCATGTGGTTCTTAACTTCCTGTCGAGCCTGTTCGTTATTCTCCAAGTTTCTGCCCCGTGTTTCAGTACGGGGCAAATGCAGTAGTTATATAATTTCCGTTTGAGATGTAAAGGTTAAGTTTCTGTTCATAAGTCGAAGAGTGCCCGCCGTATGCGCGCCAACCCTTCCTTATTCCACTGTGGATTTTTTAGCACGAGTGGACTCTCCTGTCAGTAGCTATCCTAGGTGTAAGCGTATGTCACTGACCCTACTTGTCTTGATGAGCTCCGGCAGCTATCTTATCTCATGAGTTAGTTATATGCTCGTCTATTGGTGTTGTCTAAATAAAGTTTTAGTATGCAAAAGCTTATTTTCATCTTGTTTTATTGCTTTCCGTCACAGTCATCGGCCTAGTAATGTTTTCGTTCATCTTCTCTATATTCTCACAGAATGTCATCGGTTGCCCTGAAAGAGGCCACGTTACTTTATTTACATGAGGCGCACTGGCGTTTATACTGATGGCTCAGTAATACCTAAAAGTTCAACCGCGGCAGCGGTAATCCCGGCAAGATCCATCACAATCAAGCTCCGACTGTTGCATGCTACGTCAAGTACAGCTGCTGAACTCGTAGCCCTCCTTACAGCTCTTCAATTCATTATATAAGAGCCGCCTAATCCGTGGTCTGTACGGTGTGATAGCAAAAGTGCTCTTCAATATATATGTCCGCCCTACGTCACGGCTCACATGAGCAGCTCGTTGCGGAGATCTGACAAATGCACAATCATGCTGTATTGGCGGGACACACACTAATATTCCACTGGCTACCTAGCCACTGCGGCGTCCTGGAAAATGACCACAGGGACGTAACTGCCCGGTCTGCTCACGATGGCGTCATGTGTGTCGCCATTCCGCTCTCCGGGTCTGTCGCAGCCAAAGAGCTTCGAGAAATAGCAGGTCGACTGACCCTTGACTTATGGAACTCATCTGCCTTTTCAAGCGCAAGGCTTCACGCATTAGACCCTAACCTGCAACTACGCATCCCAACCGAATTCTCACGCCATTACTCGACCCTCCTTGTGAGTCTATGGGTTCGAGTAGCCTTCTGCAATGCGTATTCCTTCACCATCGGAATGGCTGATAGCCCCTTATGGGCTATAATTGTGGGTACAGCGAAACGATCGCACATCTTCTGCGAAAGCGCCCACTTCAACGCCGAAACAGTAGCCCTTTCAGCCCCGCTCGGTCAGCTGGACAACCGCCCGTTTACCGAACACAAGATTTTAGGGCACTGGTCTACAAAGTCTTCAAGGCGAGTTGCTGTCAGGGCATTACTGCGATTTCTTCGACAAACAGGACTGTGGCCGATTGTCACTGTGCCCTGACAAGTGACAGCGATGGTGATATGTCCCTCAAGTATTTTCTCTCTTTTCCCTCTTTCATTCCCCTTCCGCAGTAGAGGGTAGCCAACCGGAGATATTCTCTGGCTAACCTACCCCTCTTTCCTTTCCCTTTCTCTCTCTTCTCTATTTCCTCATTTTATTCCTGGCCGAGAGCTTTATACTTGTTCTTGAATCCCAAATTATTCCGTTTTTGCCCTGGCATCATTGAGTTTGGCCTGTTCGTGTGTGATTAACTTCGTTCTTGTCCACTTTAGATTCCGATACCACTAGCATCAGCGTGAACTTCGGTGGGCGAGGATGGATCAAAGTAACGTAATACGGGTCTCGATGTTAGCGTCATTGAGTTTGGCCTGTTTGTGTGTGATTAACTTCGTTCTTGTCCACTTTAGATTGGGAGTTATCGTCGCCCGTTCGTGTCTCTGATCCCTAATCTCTATCTTTCCAACTACTTCAGTGTTTTGTGCTATAGCTGTATCACTGTACATTATGAAATCTATTCAGTTTTGCGTTTCTCCGTTAGGTATTTTCCATGTCCACTTCCTGTTCCTATGTTTTCTTTCAGCGAACTCCACTAGTATCTCCTCTATGTTATTCCTATGGATTTCAACGCGAAAATGTCCAATGAACAAAAAAAAAATGCGGAGAGGCAGTAGAAACCTACGGAGTAGCCAATATAGATATGGTAAAACCACCCAATCCATGGGCAGGCTGTTCTATTTTGCATCCTGTTCTTATTTCCCCCGAGGGCCCGAACCTCATTGCGGCTCTTAGTCATTACACTGGGCCCCGCTGCGACTCTGAAACACACATAGCGGCATAATTAAGCTCGTCGACGGATGCAGTTTTTCATTCCTGGCACATGTACGGCAATGCCCTTTATCGCTTGTCCTTGCCTGAGCCAGGATTCGAGTGCCGTACGCACCAAGTATTCTCGCCGAGGCGTTCCGTGGTAGTAAAAGAGCTCTTGAACATGGCGCACCCGCTTTGAACCCACACCTAGTCGCCAATATTGTGTTCTGGTGCCTGGCAGCGACGGGGGTCGTTGCACCGCTTCTGCACCTCTTCGGCATGTATAACATTTCCGCGTGACTGTGAGCGGATGTTGTAGCAGACCATCTTTCTTGAAGTTTGTCCAACCTCCAAAGGCGTGTCCAGCCTGAGTGTAGCCCCCAGTGTTGGAAGTTGGCTTGTACACAATCTCAATAGCAATAGCGGTTATGCACAATGGTGTAGGCAGCGGAAGCCATCGCAGCAGAGTTTGGACAATTTAGTGACCACATAACAGCTGACGCTACAATATGCACGAAGGAATTGGCTAACGGTGCTCGTTACAAAATGGATGGGCTACCTTGCGAGCGTTCAGGTTTTCGTTTTACGGCGTAGACGGGCCGATTACAACCTGAGAGGTCCACGACTGTATTTCGGAGTTTCATCTTTAGAGCTGAATAAAGAGGACAGGTTCAACAATCGAGGCATGCTGGTTTGAATATGGAGTCGTTTCAGTATATTATCTATGTGAGCTACGTGCAAGAGTAATGATTTCTAACTAGCAAACATATATTGGCTGACAAAGACTCAGCTGGCGCCATATTTTTAAAATATCACTATAAGAACCTTTTTAAAAGACGTACACGCAGTGTCTTATATGCGACAAGCGACTATGAGAAAACGGCTTTTGACTTGTCACAAAGGCGTTTACCCAGCGACTCATGCTTACCACAAGGTGCACCTTGCACATACTGGCGGGATCTTAGTGCTGTTTCAGAAGTGGTGTGTGCGCTGATCGCAAATAGTCTTTTACACGGCAGAGAGAAACGCACCTCTTTTTATGGAACAATCAAACCAAGGAAAACCAGAGTATCGGTACTTACAACTATACTTATAGACAATATTCCAGAGAATAAAGGGTCCGATCCAGTAAAGAATGCTGGGCCTAGGATGAGCAAGAACTAAAGGCACTGAACGTCTACCATCTAACGACGTCAGTCATGACTCATTCTTTTTGGTGAACTTTAAGGAAAGGTCGCTGTCTGAAAATAGCTGAATGTCTACCAAGAAAAGGGTACACACTCAGCATATGAAAAACTGTACTTTAGCTCACTGCCTTATAGAATATCCTTAACGATACTGAATGAACGTTCTCCTTATACAGGCTGTTCGTTCACGCAAAAGGCGGGTCGAAAAGTGAAATGCTCGTACGAATTGACAGCTTAGAAGAACAGAAAGTTGGGCGTGTCTGTACGAGTTCATAGTGAGAAGCAGCGCGAATCAGGACGACGATAGAGGAACGAACTTGGCAGGCGCCCGCCTTGTCCAATTCGTTCCCTTGTCTGTGTCCTGCTTCGCGCTCATTTTCCTGTAGGAATTGACGGTGTGATGCCGCATATCAGTGTGGGAAATATACACAAATTCCCCCGTAACAAAGCAGTATTCAAGGCTTGATAGTTTCTGATATATCGAGAAACATGAAGAACGCTTCGCAAGTTAGAGTTGATATCGAAACAGCATTTTCAGACGTGAAGCGAAAGTACGCGTTAAATTAATATCGCTTTCGCGAGAACTCCAACTACGAGGACAAGAAAACTTCGACATGCTCTGCCCACATACGTATGGAGCAATCAGAAGGTCAAAGCAGTTGATACTGCCAATCATTGTAAAAACAACTCGAGCCATTTCCACGCCGTAGAAACTGTCGGAACAGCGATGGTTTCCTTTTGTCGGCAGTCGTCACCCAACGGGCAAGTGTGTCGAGTTGTTGATGCCGCGACGTATCAGTCGTGTTAGTCATACCACCCTGCATTGTTATCTACAGACCTTACTCGAACCTTCACAATGTGTCAATTAGTTTCTTTCTTTGAATTTCGCCCCATGGAAACGCAGATCATCGTGCGGGAATCGAACCCGCAACATCATGCTAAGTCGTTTTACACCTAATAACACCTTGGCCTTCGCGTAACAGGTATAATGTAGTAGTGAGAGCTGAGGACAATTAGTGCCGCTTGAAGGGAATATTCGAGTGGGTTTTGCGAGCAATGGAGATGAAAAATAAATGGAGTGTTCCGTGCTAATTATGCGAAATATTGCCATAGTTTGTGCAGGGACTGCTCCAAAAGCGGTCAAGCTGTACACATCGGATTTTATTGTACTTTACAGAGAACCGTTGCCAGTACAGTTCCCAAATGTTCACCAAGCATCTTTGTTTCTGCATGCATGACTCATCACTAAAGGTTCGCTGAGTTCATATGCCGGTCACGTCCGTAGTGGGATCGAGGTAATGACTTCAAGATGAGCGTATCTGTCGGTAGAGGCTCGTCTACAACAAGGATGACCTTCTCTTAAATATATGTTGACTTCTTCTGAATGTTTAACTTTTTCGTAACGGAAGAGCTATTCGACACGACCTGGGTGATCAAGCTCTGTTAACCTTTCTAAACGTGCACTGATTTGGCCTCCCCTGTGGAGAAATGTGCTACGTTTTCAAGCGAAGCTTGCATTGACTCATTAATGAGATACTTGTGCTGCCGTAGAAGCTGTCTGCGTATGAGAAAACCATCGTCATCGCAAAAACAGTGCGCCCAAGAAAAAAAAATTCAGCCGACCTTCTTTTATAGGAACAATGGGGGCAGTGAACCTTGGCGCGTGCGCGCCTGATTCTTTCGTTCTTTTCTTCTTTCATTTCGCGCTATTGCAATGCTGGTGTCGTTGCGGGGATCCAACCCGCAACTACGAACTAAACGTTCTCTACACTTTCTCTAAAACGTAGCAATGAGATGAAGGCAAAGATGGGTCCAGCGGCGCTTGGTGAATGAAGTGCAAGAACGCATCCGCTTGTCCCTCCTGCGTCTCTTGCTTTCTTTTCTTTTTGTTCCTCTTGCTGCCTCCTTTTCTCTCCTTCCTTTTTTCTTGAGGACTCAGAAGCGTTCACGTCTTCGCGTGCCGAGCGTGCGCTGAGAATTGCGTGCGTGTTGCAGGCGCGTGCCATGCACTTCACGCATATGCCTCGTGATGTCTTCACCTCGTGATGAACCAACAGTGGTAGAATCGTCACCGTGCTTCCTCGATAAGCGGCGGCAGGACAACAAATTTTCCAGTGTCCCTCTACTCCGAGACAGGAGGTGGACGAGCAGGCTTCGCTTCTCTCTGTATTGCTTTTCTCACAGTCGTCAAAATGTAGCAGTGGAGACCAGTGAGGGTATTGGTCGAAGGGCAACGGGTGTGTCGCCTTCGCTAGGAATTACCATTGCTAAGAAAAGGGAACTGGCGTTTCCTATGAGTGAACGGCGGTAAAATCTTCGCACGGTAAGGGCAAACATGCAACAACGTATTTCGAATTGGTTGCGAAGCACACGCGCAAACGATGGGCGAATACATAGGTGTACATAAATGTGGCCTGTCCCGCCTCAGTAGTCCAGTGGCTACTGTACTCGGCTGCTGATCAGAGGGCCATGGGATCGAATCCCGGCCGCGGCGGCTGCGTTTCGATGGTGGCGAAATGTTGGGGCCCGTGTGCTGTGCGATGTGAGCGCACGCTAAAGGACCCCAGGTGGTCGAAATTTCTGGAATCATCTCCCTAAGGAGTCTCTCATAATCATAATCGTGGTTTTGGTACGTCAATCCCCAGAAATCAATTAAATCACCGGTGTTAATGTTCTATAAACTGAACCGCGCATCTTGGAGGCCGCTTCATTCGGAGCCATTTAAGATCTATGGAAATAATAATAATAATAATAATAATAATAATAATAATAATAATAATAATAATAATAATAATAATAATAATAATAATAATAATAATAATAAAAAGCCTGGAAAAGTTTAGCGCTGAACTTAAAAAGACGAAATTCAGCTGTATCGTTCACTGTACAGATGCACATGAGGTGTACAATACATTCATACGTTTACGAAAACGCGTACGAAAACTGTTTGCGTACAAAAAGAAAAGAAAAAAAGAGAAAGAACTAAAAAAATTCAGAAACTATAGCTCAGTGATGAATACCTCAGGACGATCCTCGAAAACAATTTTTACATGCAAAATTCGTGATGACCCAGGAAGCTTCGGACTTCATTCAACTTAAAAAGCACCGTGACTGCTTCAATAAATTTCTGAGAAGTGCTAAGAACAGGCATTTCGAAAACGTTTTTGCTAGAGCGGGAGCTAGGAGAGAGGCCATATGGCATGAAGTACATGAACTTCTCACTGAATCTCATAAAAAGCAAAAGCTAGAGTTTACAATTGACAATGAACTCATTATACCTGAAGAATTATCTGACAAACTTAGCAAACGCTTTAGGTCTTCGACCTTAAGCGCGAACACAAATGTAACCTCTTTTCTGAGAAACTGCAGTAGCTTCACAGCTTTTTTGTACCTGCAACTTTATAAGGAGTATACACGACTTTTATGTCATGAAAGAACAACGTTACGCGATATGAATGGACTTCGTGTTATACAGATCACATTTGTGTTCGACCTTTTCTTACAAGTGCTTGCTCATCATTTTCAACCTTTGCTTATCAAATGGCATTTTCCCGAAGAAATGTAGCATGCAAAATTGATCATTTTGTTTAAGTTGGAAAATAAATTGATTTATCAAATTATAAGCCAGTATCCGTGCTTCCTGTATTTCCGAAATCGCTCGGGAAGATCACATGTAAAAGAGTTACTTTTTATTTTATCAGATATGCAGCCTGGTTTCCGGCGTGGAATGTCTCGAGAAAGGGCATTGCTAACAAAAGAATTATTTCTAAGCAGTTTCGAGAATGAAATATTAAATATTCGTGTATTCGTGGACTTTTCGAGGGCTTTTGATTCGATTAATTAGACTATTTGTGAAATTGCAGCATTATGGCTTGCACAAGAAGCAGTGTTTTGCTATTGTTTCCAAAACTTCGACAGCAAGCACATTAGCACGAGGTATTCATCAAGGAATTGTGCTTGGGCCTATCATATTTAACATTTTTATAACGACATAACGAACACTATAGCGCAAAGGCACAGTTTATAGCCTACGCTGATGACACGAGCCTTTTTTTCGACCAGTCTACGTTGCGCATCTTATATATAAAGCAAATAGTACTTTTAACTGAACACAAAAGTGGAGTGCTCTAAATTCATTAGCAATTGTTGCGAATAAAACTGAAGCTGTGATGTTTACTCCACCACCACAAAAAGAAGTAACTGTAACAACGGTCTCTATCTTGGCACTGAAACGGTACAATTAGTTGATAACCCAATGACGTTAGGCGTAATTTTTCACAACTATTTTGGGATACAGGCATTCAGCGATTGCTTGTAGCATCGCATATCGGTTCCGATACTCGCTTCCCTCTAATAAAGTCCATTACTGTCTCATGTTAGCTATTGGAATCTACTGCGGTGTACGACATCACAAGCAAACATCTGAAGTTTAAACAACAGAAATTCTGCGGATCCCACGCGTTGTGGGAAGTACTGTCATGCGAAGCAGTGAGCGAAAAAAAAATCACACATGTCAAATTGCTTGGCGTTCACCGAAGTGTTACGAATAATATTTGAATTTGAATTTCAGACAAAAAGAATGTGAACGTCAGTCTAATGTGCGCGAGTTGGTGCACATAATTTAAGCAACTCCTTAAGCCACGGCGCTACCACTAACGCCGGCAGCGCCGTGTCAACTGAATGGTAGCTCATTGTACGACGTAACGCTGGCATTCACGTTAGTTCCCAGACGTCTGCTTGTGCGGAGAGAAGTACACGCTGCGATGAGTAGATGTGCATATCACAAGCGCCTTTCGTAGAGTATTCCTAAGGAATCGAGCAAAGTTCGACAAAAGCATGCGGTGGAATAGCAGGACACAAGTATTGCTTAACACGCACTAAAGGCGCAATTGACGTTACAGAAGCACCGTCATCACAACCACTGGTACAGTAGGTTTATTTACTACATTTGCAGTGCGCGACAAGCCGCCGTAACCTAATAGTAGAGTGCTTGCTTGACACTTCAGGCGCCCGTGTTCGATTCGTACCTCCAGACGGTTTTGTATAGGTTGCCTTCGGCAGTCACTGCTCGGTCGTCTGTGTATGTGTACTTGTTTGTAAGTTCCAATCGCAAGCAGCGAGAAACGGTATGCCTTCCTTGTTTTTGAGTGTGTTGCAATGATGTATGAAATGCCTATTCCAGTTGGTCCTTCACTGACATAGCCTCTCTAACATTTTAACACCTGTGGCGCACACTCGGTTACCATGAGCCGAGCACAAAGGATATGAGCCAGACATGGTACCAGTATCGTTAATCATGACGTACATGACAGGTATGTCATATTTCCGGCAGAAATATCAATTATTGATGTTCTTCATACATGTATGCCCTACCAGCCAAATTTTGGTGTCTGTCAGGTGAGCGAGACCACCAGGAGAGCACCGAGACGTAAGTGGCTAGATAGATAGATAGATAGATAGATAGATAGATAGATAGATAGATAGATAGATAGATAGATAGATAGATAGATAGATAGATAGATAGATAGATACGGCCAAAGTGGCTGAAGTTCGCCAAGAAACGCTCGCGTTTAAAACATTGCAAAAGAAAACTGCACAGCGCATAGCTAACACACCGTATGATGCGCACACACAGGTATTTGAACTCTTGATATGTTTCCTATTGAACATTTCTATGATTACAAACTAGTCTCGAATATGAAAAATAAATTCTGTGTAGTAATAAGCATTTCGCAATACTTGCGTAACTTAGCTGGCTCTGTAGAAATGCCTTACGAGTTTCAGGCGATTGTTTCAGGCGATTGCGGCACCAGGGGACAAGGCTATTGAGCTTCCTATGTGCTTCGAATACATATCTAAGCGCTAGTTTAGTAAGCTAAGTCACCTAGTTTCATCTAAGTCATCTAGCCTCTTCTTAGTTTCTTTTTGCGCCTGAGCATGTTTAGTAAGCTAAGTCACCAACTAGCCCCAAAACAAGTGCTGCCTATAATAGACGTCACACGAGACAAATTATGTACCATGACTGAAGCAACGCACCGGCAGGATGCCGAAGCCTGCGCGGCGACAGAGGCGTCGATACTACTGAAGCACGAACTGCCGGCGCGTAGAGTAACAAAATTTACGATTTCGCTCACTCGCTCCGAGGTGACGGTATCACCACTGAGAGCCAAGAGTGCCGTGAAAGAGAGGCGATGTTAAGATAAATTTTGCGCGCTAAATACCTTTGCGGACGCCCATTAGATGCAAATTGTGAAGTGGTGAAGTGAATATATGAGGCCTGTACGCTTCCAGCTGCTACCTTCGCAGCCTGACTGGTTGTGGGTTCTAATCCTTGGGAGTGGAACTTCTTCAATCTCAAGTGAGTGTTTCATTTTCAGACAGCTACTTCCGTTACGGAGGTACATCGCAGATTTCTTGGTGAACCCCAGCATAAAACAATTTTGCGTTTAAAAGTCGTTTCGGGGCCGTAAGCAGGAACTTCTGAATTTTCGAGATTCGAGGGGCTTGAACAGGTGCGGTGACCTTCCGCCATGTTTCGGACCGAGAAGTAATCCTCGTTCTCGATCCCTCGTGTGAGCCTGGCCGGTCGGCTCTCCAACCTCGGAGAGATGATGTAGTCATTGCGAGAGCTTGAAGTCAGGAGCTACGATCGGAGAGAATCCGTGAGCTACGGTGACTACGAAGACGACATCCGAGCACCCCTGCTCAAGCAGTAGTGCACAGGCCGGCGACGAGACCGACGTGCCCAAGGAGCCCTTCACAGATAAGCAAGCGTTCCATTAGTTGCGACGGAAAGTGGATACATTGCGTCGTTAGCTTACGAACTGCTTTACCCTTTGTATAAGTTCTTTATTGCTTAGTATGTTTACCATGGGGGTTAGTTCCTGTGTTCTACCATGCGTCTACTTTGCCCCTTGAATTCCCTTGTCTGTTTAATTTTTTCAGGTAGTAGTTACTCAGTGCGAGCTGCATATTGCGATCATGTTCGTCTATTAAATTACATGTTTTCTTAACTTTAGAATGCCTGTTGCCTCTTTTCTTCCCCGCCCCAGTACGATCCGGTTTGGTGAAATGGTCGTTGAGATGTGTAGCCAAAAGGGTCCACGCACATTTTTCTCATCGACATCTCTGCCTCACCAGGGCGTCTATTCAATTGTTACGTATGGCAACGTAGCCAGTAGAAAACGCAGCAGTCGAACTCGTTGTGCGACTATTGTTTGAGGCCCGCTTCCACAGTGCAATGCAGTACAAGCTCCTCTCCCAAAATATAGCAAGCAAAATATAAAACATACACAAAAATCAACACTTGCAGAAGGCGTCGGACAGCCTAATCGGCAACACCCTTGGGCGTCGGCATTATCTCCTTTCCAAAGTCGCCACCTAATGATCACGCTCTCCTGGGACCACCGTGCAAGTGTCGGCCCTCCGGTCAAAGCGCGGTTTCCAAAAAAATCGCGGATAACGAAAGCTCCAGCGATTCTCTGAGCGCCGCGGCAGCCGAAAAATAGGATTACAGAAGGCGAAAAATTCCCGCTTCCCGCGTTCCCATGTCTCGCCCAGCCGACGCCTCTCGGGGCGTCACACTGCTGACACATGAACAGCCATCCGAAAGAAACGGCCGATATAGAGTGGACAATGAAGAACGTCGATTGTCGCTGTAATTCAAGAGGTAACTTTTATGTATCTTGTTCGTTGTACAATACGTGATGCATTTTACATGTGCACCATAGTACATAAAATTCCATACGTGCAGGCTCGTTGAACTCTGTCTGGTATATACGTATGAAGCGAATATTTTGTTCTGAGCGCCGAAGTAGTGGGAAGACTGATGGCGGCTGGCTATCGTTTGTTTCAGCACAGCAGTGCTGTCGTATCCGCCTCACGGGTAGCTGAATTTCGATGGTTACGAGTTCAACAATACTTAGTTTAAGGTGCGCACTAAGGTGCACAACTTAGTTATAAAATACTTAGTTATACTTAGTTTAAGGTGCGCTCTAAGGTGCACAACTTCATGTGACTCAAATTACTCCTCCGATTCTTATATGGCGTACATAATAATCACATCCTGCTTTTGGCACCAGGACCCCATAATTTCATTATAGCATCCGTGTGATTCCGGTGAGTCTGAGTTAGCCCATTCTGTAGATGTTGGCGTGCTGGAGCAATAGTAAGCAAAAATATTGGGGAACTTGAGTCAGAATGAGCCTGGCTGTGTAAATGAGTCCGTGTCTGGTGAAAAATATGAACGGTTCAGAAAAAAGTTAGAGAAACTGGGTATGTGCGGGCCCAGCCTAGTAGAATGTTAGTGACTCTGAGGGCGCGAGTAAGTCCGAAGAAAGGAACATTTCCGTTTAGCGAGCCTGGGTCGGTACTGTAACTTTTGGTGACCTCGAGTTAGGCCGACAACTACTATTGCGTGTGTGACACGGACAGCGTCATACACGTGTCTAATGTACACGTGACATTTTACAGCCACGTGAGTGATTGAACGCGTACCTTTCCATTCCAGCGCGTAAGCAGACATGAGCCTCTATCAACTATTTGCGGCGAAGCTGTTTCACCTTTAGTTTAAGCCGTGGCCGGCGACCACCCAAAGCTGCACGGAGACAGAGTGATGTTAAGAGAGGATGTGTAGAAAGAGAAAGATACAGAGAGAGAGATTGCATTCATGGGGACCATATATGATCGCGCTGAAGCGCCGAACGTAGGAGAACTTGGCGACAGAAAGAAAGAGAGCAAGAAAGAAAGACGCAGAAAGGATAGAAGAGACATGGACGAGAGAAGAACAGATAGGAAGAAAAAGAAAGAGGCTACCACCCGGGCCCCCGTGGAAGAAGCCGCTTTACCACGCACTCACAGCACCTCCATTCATTGGTCCTCGCGACAACAGAGCCTTTTTTTTTCGTCGACCGAGTTCGCATTATCCGTCGGTCGACAACCCGAATGTCATCCACCTCAGTCATCATTTCGAATTCTTCATATGCCACTCGAGATCCTTGTTCTGCCACCAGGACGATTACCGAGCGTAATGAGTTCCGTGTCTCCTGGGAGACGGCAGTAGCTCGAACGCTGGGGTGTGCACGAACCAGTTTAGTAGAGTGCATGGGGAAGACCGCACAGCGCAGGGGGTGTCGAGTCATTCCTCTGAGACCTGTCGCCGGTTGAAATGTGGCCCAGGTTTGCACGACTCCATGAAATTGCGTGTCAGGGCCCTTGGTTATGCAGCGGTGCTCAACAGCCGTCGGTGGGGGCGTACCGTCTTCAGAACACATCAACATCGTGGATGGAGGACAGCGCTCGCGACGTTTGAGCAGCCTTGGACTTCATGGGAAAACACAGTGCCACCGATACGTGCCTTCCCCTCTGTAGAAGTTCATGCACAGGACGACAGGGGATCTGCAGCAGGAGCGTCTGTGTGCATTTGGCGGACCCGCTGTATTAGGTTCCGAAACATTTCTTCTTGATTGTGGATTGAAGGGGAGTCTATCTTTTTCTTTCTGTAACACGCTAACAATAGCTTTGTTTCAGGAAATGTAGCGCATGGAAGCCTTGGAACAAAATTACATCTGCAACTCAAACCTTTATGGACGCTGCTAAATCTGGGCACAGGTAGAGGAGGGAACGTTGCCGTATCGTACAATATTGCAAAACTTCTGAGCGTTAGGTATTTTTGTAACCGCGAAAAAGTAACAAGTACCTGCTCGCGCATATAATTATTCCAGAATCTTCCATATTAGGGCTAATATGTTGTCGTAAACGGCCCATTTTTTTTTTTTGAGTCGCAGAGCGATATGAAACCAGAAGAACGACGACTAGGCAAATCCATCATTCCCATGCTGGCCGAACCGCCCAGTTCGAAATTTCCATAGACACTAGCGCCATATTTCCCTCTAGAATTTTAGTAGGAAACTCTATGGTCTGCGTATTGCAGAGGAGTGACGTCCTAGGCGCGGCTGACGCAATGGCGCCGGCGCGTGCTCAGCTGTGCGCCTCCGTTGCGCAGTAGCAAGTCTGACGCTGCGCCGGAGCCGCTTGATAGAGCCTCTCATTTCGTGCGCACGCGCAGAGGTGTCATTGGGGCTATACATAGAGCGGGGCGTTTGCCAGTGAGGTATAGCCATGAAGAAGGGGAGCGAAATTGCTGCTCAGCGGCGCAGAGGAGCGGAGAAGCTGAACTCATCGGATCCCAAAGTAGTTGCCTGGCAGCGGTTGAGCGTAGGAAGAACGAAGAGGGCTAGACGTACTGCGGACACACCGGAGCAAGGAGAGAAACGTCTAGCAAATCGGCGTCGCCAGGAGGCTGAGCGACGTGCCCGACCATCTCAGGAGCAGCAACTAGATGCCGTTGATGACGTCAAGGCACCGGATTCTGTTGTGTTGAGGACGGGCCATCTTTCTAGATCCATCATGGCTGCCTGCCTTCTTTGCAGATCAACGAATGCTGGATTACGGCTGGATTACGGCTTGCTGGATTACGGCGAAGAAATCTGATGCCCACGATATCTGTCGGAGTTAAAATGCGCGGTTGTCCTGCGCGTGGCACCGTACCTCGACAATACATGTGGGCACACCGGAGACTATGAAAGCGTCACATCTTGTGCTACTCCACTGTGGGTCCGGCGGCAGCATGGAATGCACTCGCTTCGAAAGCTTATGCTTCGTCTTGCAGATAAGCTTAAAGTACGACTTCAAGTGTTATAGAAGTAATAATCGTTTCTGGCTGCTGCTGCTGCTGCCGGAACCCCCGCAGTCTTAGTGAATGTGTTTGTTTCGCTAATGAATTCCTTGAGGGTGCTCTTGCTCTTGTGCGGTGACTTGGAGATTAACCCCGGACTTGACGTTGAAATAAATGTTGCTAGATTTGCTTTCAGGACTGAAAAGCATTAGCCAGGAGACATCTAGCCTTTACTTTAGGTTTGCATTCTTCGAAGAGCGATTAATATAGAGCAGTCTATTGCGCTAATTGCCGTATTTGAGCCGCGTGTGTGTGAACTAGAAAAAGGCGCAGCTGACCTACGAGAGATTGTTAATAAAGTGGGTCGCAAAAACGATGATTCAGAAAGCAGGTCACGCAGAAATAACTTGCTTATATTCGGCCTAGCTGGAAGACCACTAAATTTCAAAGGAATTGCTGGAAACAGTAACTGGATTGATTACATCGTAATTACAAGTTAAATTCAGCGTTATATAACGGTGTCATAGGGTTGGAGCGCGTAAGAGCAGTAACCCATGACCTGTTATTATTGGCTGCTGGAGTTTAGAATGTCATTTTCCATCGGTTAGCTGCGTGACCGAGACTTGGCTCAACGAGACCATTCTTGATCATGAATTCCTGCCTCCTGGTTACACGGCTCTAATACAGGCCTTGTGGCCGTGGTGGCGGAGTGGCCCTTTGCGTCAAAATTCGTATTGAATTCCCTCTGCTCCACGAACTTATAAATGTTGAATCAATATGCTGCAAATTAAAGTTTG
Organism: Hyalomma asiaticum; assembly: GCA_013339685.2. Lineage (NCBI taxonomy): Eukaryota > Metazoa > Arthropoda > Arachnida > Ixodida > Ixodidae > Hyalomma > Hyalomma asiaticum. The sequence continues at coordinate 58,286,920 of CM023489.1, read as the reverse complement.
ATGGCCTCGCTATTGTTATCGGTGCTTCTACTGCCCCCTAACTCCGCTCCTGATATTTTCTCAGTCATCATGATTTAGTGCATTGTCGCACAAAAATTGAACTGCTCTAAACTGGTACTAATCGGTGACTTTATGCACCCGCTATAGATTGGCGCTCGCTGATATCAACTGGCTGTGATAAAATAATTTGGGTTTCGTTCATAGACTTGTCTGTAGCTTTTGATCTATCTGAGCTGGTTGATGATATGCTACGCGTGAAGATTCTGTCTCAGATCTTGTTTTGGCAATGACGAATTGGTAAAGAAGTGACATGAGGGCAGTGTTGTTGATGGAGTTTCGGACCATAAGGCCATTGGTGTTCATTGAAATATTGCTGGTGTGCCAGTACAAGCTGCGCTTACAACTGTCCTGAATTTTTGCTGCTATTTTTGCTAAGATGACACTGATATTCTTGCTAAAATTGCATCATGTTTTGACGATTTCTTGTCTTGCAGTGATTGTTGTAGTGCTGATACATTGATTAATCAATTCGATAGCATAGTTGAAGAGTGCGTAGTTCAGTTTGTTCCCGTGAAAAGTATAAAAGGCCCTTCTCATACCCTTGCATTACACGCCCATCATACAGCTCTAGCCTCGGATTAAGCGTCTGCGGAAACGGCGGAATGCCCATTGCAATGACCTGGTGGTCCCCAATCAACTCACTGAAATCTGAACTAAAAGCCAAAATGAATGAAGCTTGAAATTTTTGTTTTTATACCACATTAGACACTTTCGTGGAAAATAATCCGCTGAAATTTTGGAAAACCATAAATGGATATGCCCTGTTCTGGATCCGAGGGTCGCGCCATCGAATCCCAGCCGCGGCGGCTGCATTTCGATGTGTTGATGAGAGACGTCCCATGAGACGTCCCAAAATTATGAGATAATGAGAGACGCCGTAGTGGAGGTCTCCGGAAATTTCGATCACCTGGGGTTCTTTAGCGTGCACTGACATCGCACAGCACACGGGCCTCAGCATTTCGCCCCCATGGAAACGCAGCCGCCGCGGCCGGGATTTGATCCCGTGACCTTCGGATCAGCAGCCGAGTGCCATAAGCACTAGACCACCGTGGCAGGGCGCATTTCGATGGAGGCGAAATGTTGAGGCCGATGTATTGTGGGATGTCAGTGCACGTACATGGGCCTCAACATTTCGGAAGATCGCAAGGGAGCTTTCGAAGCGTCAGGATAGCGGCTGGCGAACAACAAGGCAGACGATATGCCGTCGTCGTCTGCTACTGCATCGCGGGTGCTCCCCGGGTCGCTACAGGTAGGTACGCCAGAAATATTTCTCGTTTGCATAATGTAATTGGATCCTGTTTCCATATCAGTGACTTATAAGCATCTTGCATACTTACTTGGTACGTTACCACCGCCGTAAGGACGAGCAGGACCACAACTCTGGTTACACAAACTAGCGGGAAGTAAACTGCTTTATTGTAATGAAATCGATGTTTACATGAAATAAGGGACACGTCAATAGTGTCTTAGGAGAGGCACCGGTGAGTAGCATTGCTAATTGTTGCTATGCGAAGAGGTATGTACTACGTGCGCTCCCACCACAGATATCTGGTGTAGAATTGTCCACCGCTGAAGGAACAAATACTTAGAACGGCACAAATTTGTGCCGAAAGAGTATAGCACTTAAGCCCCTGTACCTTTGCCAGTATGCCGTATGACTCCGTTCGCGCTCATGCGCCATAGCGCTCATGCACAGCTCGCAACATGTCTCCCCCATTTTAGGGGCCAAACTCCTTAAGCTGTGGGTCAGTTGTCACGCGTATCCTGTAACCTACACCACTCACAATACCATGCAACGCCGGGAGGCTCGCGCTCGCCCTCGGCGCGTGCCTCCCGGTGCGCGAGCTCTCTCACTCTTCCATCTGCTGTCTTGTGAGAGAGAGAGCGAGAGAGAGCGAAAGGCGCGCGTTGACTATGGAAACGCTCTTTCTTAGATGAACGGTCTACCAGCTCGCAAAGAAGGAGAACGCGCCCTCACCCGCGAGAGACAACGTTGGCGCAGGCAGCGTCTTCTAGCGAGTTTCTTGATTTTCGATGGAGGCGAAAATGCCGGAGGCCCGTGTACTGTGCGTTGTCAGTGCACGTTAAAGAACCCCAGGTGGTCTAAATTTCCGGAGCCCTCCACTACGGCCTTTCTCTCCTATCTCTTTCACTCCCTTTCCCCTACCCCTACGGACGCTTAGCCGTGCTCCCTACATGGGCTGCAGAAATTAGCGTCCCTTCCTAACCGAACCACAATCAATCAATCAATTACCGACTGCTCGCGCTGGAGAACCGTTCACCGGCCACCCCTATGTATATATATATATATATATATATATATATATATATATATATATATATATATATATATATATATATATATATATATATATATATATATATATATATATATATATGCACTGGATCTTCACTTGCAATGAAGTTCCGGTGGGAGATTTCACTTGTGCGTAGTTGAACCATAAGGATTCGTAGCTTACGCGTTAACTAAATCCGGAACTCGGCACGATCTACGATGAACATCCCGAGCTTCGCCCACTCATCATCATTCACTCCGTGGATATGCTGTGATTTTTCCTTCGCCGACGCTCCCGCTGGATTTTCTCTCCTTAACACTATCGCCTTAAAGCAGGAAAAAATTCACAGCATATCCACGGAGTGAATGATGATGAGTGGGCGAAGCTCCGGAGGTTCATCGCAGATCGTGCCGAGTTCCAGATTAATTTAGTTAACGCGCACGCCACGCACAAGTGAAATCTCCCACCGGCACTTCATTGCAAGTCAAGATCCAGTGCTTATATATATATATCTGTATGGGTGGCCGGTGAACGGTTCTCCAGCGCGAGCAGTCGGTATTTTTCGATCAAGAAACTCGCTAGAAGACGCTGCCTCCGTCAAGCTTGTCTCTCGCGGGTGAGGGCGCGTTGTCCTTCTCTGCGAGCTGGTAGCGCGTGCATCGAAGTAGTAGCGCGCTCCTGGTAGCGCGTTCCTAGTAGGTAACGCGCTGCAACGGACGGACAGACCCAAACCTTAAGGAACTTCGCCCCTAAAAAAGGGGGCGCTTGTTTTAGAGCGCTGACCCTGGAGTTGGTGACTAGAATTGATCTTTGCAGCCGCAAGATTACCTGTCCAGCCTAAATTTCACGTAACCAAGTGGCGGAACAGCGCTACCCGCTGGCGTTGTGTGCGCACAGTTGCCGGTTCTGGCTGCTCAGGGGGTAATTGCAAAATTAAAATGGGCGAACCGGAGTAGTGGGCGACGAAGGAGTGCGGCGGACGGCATTTCCGCTGCCACATACCGTAGGGCGAACCTTGGTTGTTAGTCTCAACCTGTTATGTCGCGGAATGGCTCCCTTTTCTTTACCGGTGTTGATCGCAGCGCAGGCGGGCAAAGATAGTAGGTCATAATCTAGAGCGTTTGGCTCGGGGAACGCCACTCCTCCTTGTTATCTGCGCTCTGCTCTGGGGTTTGGTCCTCGCCTTGGTGAACATTTACCAACATTACAAAATACAGGAACCGACTGATTGCAAATGTACGGTGCCTAGCGCACTCACAACATGTGATAGCTTGGTTTTAAATGCATTGCCCTTTGCCCAGATTTTCATTAGGAAACAAACGTAAGCTAGCAAAGGCAGGGTTCTGCTGCAATACATTGAAAACTTTAATGATGTTAGATAACGTAGGTAATTAAATTCACATATACGTCCAACCTATTGACCCCATTATTCGACACGGCGTGCTTTGTTGTCTGCATCCGGCCGTCACATGCCTTCGTTTATCATGCCGTACCTAACCACGCGTGTAGCGTGCGGCATTCACCCCGAACCAGCCACGTCAACGGCGGCAGACGCCTGCGTGCCGGATATTGTAATGAGTGGTAGCACAGGTATACAGCCAGGATGTACGACAGCATGCAAATGCCAGACGTTTGCTGTCTGACACAGGCTGCTTCTGATGCCGTACCAACGTTCTTTGCTATGATGCATACCAGCTTGCTTTACCCAGCGTCGTGCAGCACGCCCGAAGAGCCTGAAAAGCGGCCTTACAAATCATTTCGCCAAAGCATGACAAGAGACCGTGTTTCCAGAATTCTAAATTTATTTGCTTTGACACCGAAAAAAAAAATTCACGCATCTCCACGAAGTGAACCATGACGAGTGGGCGAAGCACTGGGGATCGTTGGGTGTTACCGTAGATCACCCGTTACATTGCCCACTTATGCATGTAAAGGAGTGACAACGTGTGTGTGTGTGTTTACACATGCGTTGTCATTTATGTTTCTGGTCTTTATGAGGTTCCTGTGCTCCCACGTCGTAGATCGTGCCGAGTTCTGGAATACTTTTAGTTAACGCACGCTGCGAATCCTTATGGTTCAACTAAGCAGAAGAGAAATCTCCCACCGGCGCTACATCGCAGGTCAAGATTCAGTGCCTATATATACGGGGTGGCCGGTTAACGGTTGGGCAGCGCGAGCAGTCGGCTTTTTCAGTCAAGAAACTCGCTAGTAGACGCTGGCGTCAACGTTGTCTCTCGCGGGCGAGGGCGCGTTCTCGTTCCTTGCCAGCTTGGGCCAGCTGTTGCGCAGGCGCAGGGGGGTGTGCACGGCGTAGGTACTGAACAGGCTCGACCATAAACTGCTTCGCATCTAAAAGAGCTAAAGATGCCACAGAGGCACTGCGGCTCCTGGTCGCCTTAACAAGGCTTTAGTAACTAGTTGAAAACGTAAACAGAGGACGTAGTGCAAACGCATTTGCCTAAGACACTCTGCACCAAGAACTCCCAGTAGAGACAGAGGCAGAAAAAGGACAACGCACGCGTAAAATGAAACAGGAGGATATATCAGTAGTCGGAGACAACGAGGGGCCTGGAACAATAACGCAAGTGTGCAACAAAAAGGTATACTTGAAAAAAAAGGAAAATGCTGCAGATTCGCATAATGGTGCCAAGACCGAGTTAGCAGCGAAAGGGGGGGGGGGGGGGGGACCGCCTTATCTTTTTCCCTTTCCCCCTTTTAACTTTTCTATCCCACACATTGCTATTTATTGTATACTGTACAATACATTCCCATGATTTTCCCTATTCCCTCCTTCTCACCGTCGCTACCATTTCCTGCCCTTTGGTACATATTACACTGTGCGCACCTATGCTATGCTTCAGGCAAGCGAGGCAATGCCATCACGAATAGGGAGAAGATAGTTACTGTTGCCGAGCAGTTCTACAGATATCTCTGCAGTAGGCACGGTAACCCGGATAATATTAAACGGCGAACTACTTCCGAAGAGGCTGACATTCCAGCAGCAATGACAGAGGACGTAATCAAAGCTCTGAAAGAGATGCAGGCGGGATGGGCATCAGATGAGGATCAGATAACTGCAGGTCTCTTAAAGTATGCAGGGCAAACTATACTAGAAAAGCCCGCAAGCCTGTATCAGCAAGCCCTAATGACTGTGAGCATACCGGAATCTTGGAAGAATGCGAACATCATCTTAACCCATAAGAAAGGAGACACGAAGGACATGCAAAATTACAGGCCGGTTAGCTTACCCTCAGTCGTCTACAACGTATCTATCAAGGCAATCGCTAACGGAAGTTGTCATACCTTAGATTTAGCCAACCTAACGAACAAGCAGAGTTTCGCAAATGCTTATTGAACAGTAGACCATATTCCCACAACCAACCACGTCATAGAGAATTGCACGGAGTATAACCAACACCTATATATAGCCTTCATAGATTACGAGAAAGCATTTGACTCGGACGATAGTTCAGCAGTCATGCAGACATCGCGGAATCAGGGTGCAGACGAGCACTACGCAAGACTACCGGGACATATACAACGGCTGCACAGCCACCATAGTCCTCCATAAGGAGAGTAGAAAAATACCTATAAGCAAAATACCTAAAAGGAAGGGCGTAAGACAAAGGGACACAATCTCTCCAATGTTATTCACAGCATGTTTACAAGAAGTATTTAGAACAGTGAATTGGGAACAGGTGGATGTAAAGGTTAACGGGGAATACTTCAGTAACCTCAGATTTGGTGATGACATCGCCTTGCTAAGTAACTCGGGAGATAAATTACAAAGCATGATTACCGACCTAAACGGGCAAAGTATAAAGTAACATTACTAAAGTAATGTTCAATACCCTTGGGCGAGCACAGTGATTTGAGAGAGCTGGCGAGGCATTGGAAGTAGTAAGTGAATATACTTAGGCCAGGTGGTGACCGCTGGTCCGAATCATGAGGATGAGGTACTTAGGTCAAGATGTTTGCGGGGATAAATTGGTAGCCGCTAGCACAAGACCGGCAAAATTCGAGATCTATGCGAGTGGCCTTTACCCTGCAATGAACATAGAAAAGCTAATGATGATGATCACAATGATGCTATGAATATTATGTCTGTCTCATAGTGTTATTTGCATTCGTTATGCTGGTGCTTTCTGATGTGCTTGTGATCGCTGCGAAACGTGCTTGTTTGCAAGATACAGACTAGCTTGAAACCTAGCCATAAAAAAAATCAAGGGAAAGAGTAATGGGAAATGTGCCCCGGTCACGCGGTTGTCAAGTCGTAGATTAGTGCGCAATCAAGCGCCACCAAAGGTTACCACGTCCATTCAAATTCGAGCGGTCCTGCCATTATGCGGGTGTAATTCTGCCCGAAACGAGTCAGAGGAGATTCGCTTGCCGAGGCTAGCGCATTCACGACGCCTCCATCCTTTTTGTTAAGTATTCGGCAAGCACCAGCAGCGCAGATACATGTTAAACCTTAAGATTCAACAAGTCTACGGAATAGCCTGTACCATTACGTGACGAGCATATGTGCATGACAGAGGACGACAGCGACATCAAAGGACCGCACGTTGCGTGTATTAGCTGTTGACGAGTCTATCAAGAGCCTCCGAATGATGCTCCCCTAATGTATGACGCCTGGATGGTCGCGACGACGCATTCCTCGTTTATGAACTACCTATTCCCTGAATTCAGAATGTATTTATCTAACATTACGTATTCTATGAAGGAATGGAAACCCCTTTACGGATATTAACATATTCGTATGGCTATGTACTTACTCATTCCCTTCACCGTTATGACGGCGAACGCGATGGTCGCACACAAATGAGCCTTTAAGCAACAAAGGCACACAACACAACCGGATCGCGTCGCAATAGGAGCACGTGCACTTGCTCAACGCCGGCTAGTACACCGTATGTCGGCGCATTCACCTCAATTTCCCGGAGTCGGCCTGCCGTCAGCGATTCATCGAAGGCCACGCATGCGCAACGCTGCCATCCTTTGGTCTTGTTTTTGGCGGTGATGGAAATATAACGGGGGCGACGCGAACAGGCCTACATACAGTCTCGTCTACCTCATTCCTTCCGCACGAGCGAAAATTCAGTCGGCACGAAGCGGGTGTTCTACATCGGTCTGCACCGGAGGAATCTCGGCGAGGCAAAAAAGGTAGCCTTTACGAGGAAGACCTTGTCACTCGCTATTTGCATCCCATTACATCCCGCTATTTACATTCCTGTCACTCGCTATTTACATCCCAATGTGTCTTGTTTCTTCTCTAGAACACAGCGACTTCGTCGGGACCCGTACGGTCATGAATCGGGAGTTCAGAATGAAGCCTCCTAGACTCATCCCCATCGGTGGCTTCCTCATTGTCTTCGTAATTCAACGGGACGTGTTGGCAACGGGCACGTGCACTCCCGTTCCGCAGTCCGCCAAAATTGGCGACCGTGCTACTTGCCCTTTTACGGTAACCGTGGACACTAACAAAGACCGAATCCCTGCTGAACTGCCTGTGGTTAAGTGCAACTGCCCCGACAGCCTTTGCAGTGCCTCAGGAGATTATCGGTGCCAGGAGGTGGGAAGTACTTTTCGAGTTGCATTTCGCAGCGGCGGGTCGTCGTCTCAACTGACGAACAAGACCATGGAACTGCCTACGTCATGCGTCTGTGTCGTCGCCAGGTCAGCCAGCGGACAAACGGGCGGAAACCGGCCTCAAGGCGGCGGCGTCCATAATTATCCCCCGTGCAAATAATTGGCCAGTGGCATACCACGACAGCGGCGACGGTGCAGGCAACACGCGTGACTCTTCTTGTACTTTACGGAAACTGGATTTGGGAGCTTCGGCAGACTCTGAAGCACAAGTGTGTCAACTGTCCTGGCCGTTCTCTGCCTGAATTTTTTGGAACTTCCCGCGCCTTGTCCGCTGGCTATCAAGAAGGTAATCGCTTCGTGACGCGCGGGATATCAGCGAGGAACGACGATGTGGTGGCAGCTGTGCGCTTCGAATTTGGGGGTGTTCTGTCGGCAGCGGAACTCGCATTACGGTAGCGGCGATGGCTGCGGGCAACGCGCCTGACTCTTCTTCTTTTCCCTTAGATGTCGGTGACTTTCTTCCGCCGTTTTCACTGTCGCCGCTGCCACCGGTTGTGTTTTTTTTTTTTTTTTGACGCTTTATCTTATAGGTATGTCCAAGTGCTATACTTGCCGAGCTGGGTTGAGTCGTGATAAGAATGTTAATACATGCAACATGTGTGACCTGTCGTTGCACGGTCTGTGCGGGCGTGACAGAGGAAGCATTCGCGACAAAACGGGATGCCAAGAAGAAAAACTGGAAGTGTGAGGCTTGCAGGCCAGTCGGTGTGGTAGAAAAGGCGTCCGCTGTAGATTTTTTGGGAGGTGCCGACATTAGGCTCATGATAGTGGATATAAACAGGAAGCTAACTTCTCTCGTTCCTTTGACCGAGAAAGTAGGTGAAGTGGAACGTCTCACACAATTACTTTCTGATCAATTTAATAACATTCAGGAGCGCCTAGGAAGGCACGAGAATGAAATTAAATGTCTTCAAGTGCGAGTTGACAAGATTGAGAAGGAATGTAATGCGAAGCCTTACCCAGCTACAGCTTGACGCTGACGAGCTCGACCGGCATAGCATGCAGCTAAATATTGAGGTCCACGGAATACCGGTGTCAAAGGGGGACGATCTTATTCAGTGATATTGCTGCAAAGCTGGGTGTCACTAAACTTGCTCGTGCAGACATTTCCGCGTTTCACAGGATGGCACCAACGCCAGGAACGGCACGGGGCACGATAGTTCGTTTGCTGCACCAGGACCTACGTCACACTTGGCTAGAGAAAAGGAAGGCACTCCGGCAGTCTAATGAGGGCCCTTATATAGCCGAGAACATGAAGAGGTATGCAAGGACTCCGTTTGCGACAGCAAGAGCACGCACCTCAAGGGTTGGGTATGCTTACGCGTGGCACTCAAACGGCGAGATTCTGGTTGGAGAAAGAGTTAACAAGTGCCAGGACAATTTATCGGGTCTGAGCGGCTGATTTGTAGGGGCGAAGCTCCTTAAGTTGTGGGTCGGTTGTCACGTATCGTCGTATCGTGTAACCTATACCACTCACAATACCATGCAACGCCGGGACGCTCGCGCTCGCCCTCGGCGCGTGCCTGCCGGCGCGCGAGCTCTCTCGCTCTTCCATCTGCTGTCTTGTGTGAGAGAGAGAGACAGAGAAAAAGAGAGCGAAAGCGCGTTGACTATGGAAACGCTCTTAGATGAACGCTCTACTAGCTCGCAAAGAAGGAGGACGCGCACTCACCCGCGAGAGACAACATTGGCGCAGGCAACGTCTTCTAGCGAGTTTCTTGATTGAGAAATACCGACTGCTCGCGCTGGAGAACTGTTCACTGGCCACCCATATATATGTATATATATGCACTGGATCTTGACTTCCAATGAAGTGCCGGTGGGAGATTTCACCTGTGCGTAGTTGAACCATAAGGATTGCCCCGCCACGGTGGTCGAGTGGCTACGGTACTCGGCTGCTGATCCGAGGGTCGCGGGTTCGAATCCCGGCTGCGGCGGCTGCATTTCGATGGAGGCGAAATGTTGAGGCCCGTGTGCTCTGCGATGTCAGTGCACGTTAAAGCACCTCAGGTGGTGAAAATTTCCGGAGCCCTCCACTACGGCGTCTCTCATAATCAGAGCTGGTTTTGGGACGTTAAACGCAACATAACAACAACCATAAGGATTCGTAGCGTGCGCGTTAACTAAATTAATCCGGAACTTGGCACGATCTACGATGAACATCCCGAGCTTCGCCCACTCATCATCATCATTCACTCCGTGGATATGCTGTGAATTTTTTTCTTTTCTCTTCTCGGCCTACGTACTATGGTACTTGAAATGGATTCTTTAGGATGTATCACGCTATGTGAATTAGTACGAGAATTTGATAACCGTCGTGGATTTCTTCATTGCTTTCATTTAGATGTGCAGTCCACTGGAAACAAGACAGTGGAACACGAACGCCTTTTCAGAGGCACGAAGTACTGCTTCGATATTATTTTGTTTACAGAAAATTGGCAGTCAAATGGTCTGGATGTTTTTGAAATTCCGGACATGAAAACGTTACTCGTCCGTAGGTTAACCCGACGAGGCAGAGGCGCCTGTATATTAGTAAATAATTCGTTGAAAGCAGTTTTACTTGAGGATTTTTCTTGTGTAACTACTTGTTATGAAGCAGTGTGTGCTCGTTTGAGCAATGTCGTCATTGTCGTCAGAATGCAAGCAATGTCGTCAGAATGCAAACTGCGCACCTTTCTTCTTTTCATGGCTTGATTGCATTTGCGAATGAAAATAACTATATATTGTTGTCATAGGCAGAGACTGCAATATAGATGTGAATTCCGATAACGCAAGAAAGTTTGAGTTCGTAATATGCTTTCATGCCACAAATGTGTAAACAATGCAAACGTTCCTGCTCATATAATATACGAGCAATCAACATATGGAATTAGCCGCAATTGTCGAACTGGTTAGGCTAAGCAAATAGCTTGTAACAGAATTCCGCGTTCACTAAATGATTTCAAGAATAAACGAATTGATATTCGGGATGTAAATTCGTGTAACTTGTATGGTGTCCTGGCTTAAGCTGTTCGTCTAAAATTGTGTCTCTTTGTTTACTGTACGCTTAAAATGTCCCTAATGTAATACTGTAGTAGTGTTGAAGCATTGTGTTCCCCGTCCCCAAACAGAGTAGCATGCCAGCGGTTATATACACGCCGGCAAAAACATGTTTTTTTTTTTCCATAAAGAGCACCTCTCTTTCTTGGTGCATCACGCTGATGTGAACATGATGTATGCAAGTGCCGGGCGTTCTGTATAGGATAAGAAACAATGGATGTATACACTTTAATGGATTCTTAAGATTTCATGTATTGCTTAAAATTATTTGCTACGAAGTGTCTGTATTAACAATGTTAAGAAAATGGTTGTATCTGAGCTGTTTCTCTTTGCCTTTACGGGAGAGAAAGACTCCCAGAGACCTTCTTAAATCGCTTCTTTCTTCCCGTCCGATCACAATTGTTGCGATGAAGCAATAAAAATCAAATGAAATCAAATCAACCTCCGCGGTTCACCCATTTATGACACTCTCCGCCGACATAAGTTCCTTATTCAAACAGTGCGTAATAAGGTTGCATGCAGTTTACCGTCTTTGACTGAACATTGACGATGTGTGCTTTGATGTTTGTGTCCTTATGTCCAGTCATCAGTTGGAGTTATCAACAGTTCTGACAACTTTTTGCGTGCACCTTTAAAGCCGTAGCATAAGCTTTCTGTTCCTTCTGATTTGCTATAGCTTGCTTGCTCGGCAAAGTCACTGTATGGAGCGTTGAACACGCACGAACGACACAACTTAGACACATCTTGGACTTCAACATTTGTTTGTGCTTTTGTCACCTTTCTGGTTGGACACGGGGCTAAATAAGTGCTTGTGAAGACTGTGAAGCAATTATGCGAAACGATGTATTAATTAATGTAGGAACAATACAAATAGCACAGAAACAGGTACCTATTGAAATTTTAGTGTAAAGTGAACTATCAACGGTGAACCGACCGGTCTCATTTCTTTTACACATGTTTCAGTTTGATATTTGAGATCTTTTAAAGCTTGTCCAATTACGCTTGGGTAGCAAACCTACTTTTTTGGTGCAGAAGATTGAGATTTAACTTACAGATACCTTAATTTTTCCGCAGCATTTATGGGATGAAAACAAAACAGAGACTGTGCTGCTTGGATTGATTTTAGATGCGAAGCAGCTTATGGCGGGGGGGGCTTTGTCCGTCCCTCCCTCCGCCGTGTGGCGTCTCCACACGCACTGCGCATGCGCATCCTCCTCCCCCTCCTCTCCTTGTCTCACCTCCTCTCCTTTCGGCATTCCTCCTCTCCTCTCCGAACGGCGCGCGTTGACCTCCTTCCCCTCCTCTCCTTGTCTCATCTCCTCTCCTCTCGGCATTCCTCCTCTCCTCTCCGAACGGCGCGCGTTGACTACGGAAACGCTCTTTCTTCGATGACGCGGGTTCGATCCCGGCCGCGGCAGTCGCATTTTCGATGGAGGCGGAAATGCCAGAAGCCGTGTGCTGTGCGTTGTCAGTGTACGTTAAAGAGCCCCAGGTGGCCCAATTCCCTCTATTTCCCCGAGGAGTCGCGCAAGCGAGAGGGAAAACGAAGAGACGCGAGGAGAGAGAGGACCGGCCGGAGTGGCGGGCGGCCGTTCCGCTGCCTTGTTGCACCCCCGCCCGCATTCGCGTCCGTTGTTTGTCCCGCGTCGCACACGGCAGGCTCGTACTACAGAATCGCGTTGGTGTCAGCGGCGGGCGCGTTAGCGCCCGTCGCTGACGCTCCTGGCTCTGGCAGTAGTGACACGAGTGAAATAGTGAGAACGCCGAAGGCGCACCGCGAAGCGGCAACCTATGTTAACGGGCCCCCCAGTGACACGGGAAAACCCCGGCCACCCCGGCCGTGCAAACTACCACCAAAACAGGGGTGCAAGCGAGCGGTGGAACAGCCCTCCATCGGCTGCTCCCCTCACGTGCTCTCCTCGCGCTCCACGTTTTCCTCCTAGCGTGTGCGACTACTCGGGGAATCCCAAGTACGCTTCCCGGAGCCCTCCACTACGGCTCTTCTCTCCTTTCTATCCCTTTCACTCCCTAACCCCCCGGACGCTTAGCCGTGCTCCCTACTCGGCTGCAGAAATTAGCGTCCTTCCTTAACCGAACCACAATCATCATCACATTCGATGAACGCTGTACTAGCTCGCAAGGAACGGGAACGCCCTCGCCAGCGAGAGACAACCCTGACGCAGGCAGTGTCTGCTAGCGTCGAATCAATTCAAACGCAACACCTCGTCAAACGGATGCAAACGCGGTGTGCACCCCCCGTGCTGATTCGCATCGCCTCATGGTCCCCTTTAGCGGGAGATGGAGTCAGACTGCGTTGCCCAGATTTATTTTAGGGGCGAAGCTCCTCTTAGTCTAACCTTGTCACGCGTCAGTCGTCAGGCGTAACCCGCGTGCCTCCCGGCACGCGCTCGCCCTCGGCGTTCGCCTCGGCGCGTGCCTCTGCTGTCCTTGCGAGAGAGAGAGACAGAGAGAGAGAGCGAAAGGCGCGCGTTGGCTATGGAAACGCTCTTTCTTAGAGGAACGCTGTACCAGCTCGCAAAGAAGGAGAACGCGCCTTCACCCGCGAGAGACAACATTGGCGCAGGCAGCGTCTCCTAGCGAGTTTCTTGATTGAGAAATACCGACTGCTCGCGTTGTAGAAGCGATCACCGGCACCCGTATATATATATATATATATATATATATATATATATATATATATATGGCACTTGATCTTGACTTGCAATGAAGTGCCGGTGGGAGATTGTTGCGAAGTAAATAATAATAAGGCCGTGGTTAAGGTTACGTTGTAGTGTGTGAATATCAAGTGCGCCG